>JBBBDQ010000162.1:262500-285000 GCA_037127315.1 Ascarosepion bandense | reverse complement strand
AAGAAGAAGAAGACGAAGAAGACGAAGAAGAAGAAGAAGAAGAAGAAGAAGAACGAAGAAGAAGAAGAAGACGAAGAAGAAGAAGAAGAAGAAAACGAAGAAGAAGAAGAAGACGAAGAAGACGAAGAAGAAGACGAAGAAGACGAAGAAGAAGAAGAAGACGAAGAAGAAGAAGAAGAAGAAGAAGAAGAAGAAGAAGAAGAAGAAGAAGAAGAATTTGCTTGTGCGGTAATAGTCGTTTATAAATAGATCAATAAGCATTTGATGAATTCATAGATGACAAAATATCGGCCGTATATATTCTCATCTTTACTTGTTCGAAGATAAATTAATAACATACACTACTGGCCATAATTATTAGGTCTCACCAGTGTTTTAAAAAATGATCTATTTCATACATTTTTTAGTATTCATTGCTAAGTGAATAATTGTAAATGAATACAGAATGGTTCTTTTGTTAATATTGCACAATAACATGCGTATCAAATTAATTTATAAATATTTAATAATTACCTATATTGCAGTTTCATCAATGAAAAAATGAAGAAAATTTAGGGTGATTCGGACGAGTTCATCTTTGCTTCCTTGCCTTGTAAAATTTTGCTAAGTAAAAATAACAAAAGATCCATTCTATTTTTATTTGGTAAAAAATAAACTAAAAATAGTATGAAATATATCATTCTTTAAAAATACTGGGGTGGCCTAATAACTATGGCCGGTAGTGTAAATAATGCATCCTCGTTTTCAACCTGCCAGTATTTGTAATTTTGCTTTGTATCGTGCTAATTTACGTTTAATAAATATCCAACATGCATCAGGTTTATATCTCTGACTGCTAGGTTATTGCACAAAACATGCTTCCTCCAATTTTTCTTTTATTTGATGAACTAGCAGTATAGCCCGGCGTTGCTCGGATGTAATGAAAGCTTTGAAACTAATCCATGATCCTGGAGCTCAGACTCAGCCTAAAGAATACTTGTATAAAGTTTGGTGAGAATTGGATAAAAATTGTGGATTTGTATAAAGGACATACAGACAGATAAACAGACACAGACACAAATATCTTGCCTTCTCTGTAATATTTTATTACATGGAGCTCTCTTCCTGCATCATTTTTTAATATTAAAAATTTTTTAATATTAATAAGGATCGGGTTTTTGGAATTTACCTTCCTTTTTTTCCCTTGGATTAAAGTATCTGAATTAATATATATATATATATATATATATATATATATATATATATATATATTATCGATTTTCTGCACTATTGTAAGAACTGCAACCTTAAAGCTTCTGAATATCGTTTCTTATGTCTTTGTCTATGAATGTATCAAATTTGATTAAAATCGGCCACTCCTTCTATAACACGATTTTTTCGATTATCGATTTTCGATATTTATCGGGGGTACCTCGACACAAAACTTAGCTAAGAACACTCGCAGATGCTTATAGTACAAATGTGTCAATTTTCAAGAAAATCGGTTCAGCCGTTTTAGAGTCTATAGGTAACGGACACACACACACTGACACATACACACACAGACAAAGTTCCATTTATAAATAAGTTTAGATTAGATAGATTCCTGATTATTTGTCCAAGATGCGATGCGACATAAATATATATATATATATTGACAAGAATTCTTAAGTCGATTTATACGTGGAAATCGTCTTATATCCGAGTATACTGGGTGAAATTTAAAAATACCTTACTATACTCACCCATCGGTAATAAAACTGGACCAAATCTTTATCATATCCTCGCTCAGCTTCCTTTCGGCCGAGGTCGCATTCAGTCCTTCATCTTTCAGAACATTACCAAAGATAAAAGGAAGTTCGTCCGTTTGGCTCGCCGCTGCACCATCACCCGTTTTAACAAATGATGATTTCAGTGTGAAATAATAGAGAAAAAAGGGTAACCCTGGCGTCGAAGACATCACCTCGGACACTGCCTGGATAAAAGAAACGTATCTGGCGTTGTAAGCATCTCGAAGTGTTCGACTGTAGGGCTTCCTGTCTGAGTAATATTTCGATCGAATGGTTAGCCGAGTCAGTTCTTCATTACCGTATTCGGTTTCATTCATCAACATGGACGAGTCGATTAATATAGTTTCTTTGCTGTGTGTTTGTGATTCGACTAAAGCGTCGAGACGCGAAAGGAAAGTCCTCCGGTCGTTATGGTTCCATGCCTGCCTAATGGGAACTCCATCGCTGTTAACCCCAATCAAACAGCTCACGCTAAAGGGTTTCCTTCTTTGTACAGGGTTAAAAGAAAACGCTTTAGTTAAACTCAATCTCACATACTGTGAGTCGACTACAGGAACGAACGAATGGTGTGGCAGCTTCATGGATATTTCCAGCAGGTGCTGCGCAGATCGGTTTTGGAGGCAACTGACAGGATCAAACAGTTCCAGTTGATCGAAAGACACCATGGCCTTTTGAAAACCTTTGTGTCCATGATCCGACTTCAGGTCTTCCACAGTTTGATTCCGAACTAAATGAAGGCTTGCATCACATTTCGCAGACAGGATAACTTTCTTGAATGTCGACTGAGTGTCCCTACCTTCAATAAAAACACCGCCTCCAATAATCGCACGACTGAACAAGCCTTTATCTCCGGCGTTGGCAATATGGTAATATACACAGGTTGCACCTGTCGACTCTCCGTACAGAGTAATACGTGAGGGGTCACCCCCGAAATACTCGACGTTTTGCTGAATCCACTCTAGTGCCACTCGTTGGTCTAGCAAACCCGCGTTCCCGCGAAGCTTTTCGTCACCAGAACTAAGAAACCCAAATATATCCAGCCGATACCCAATGGAAACTATAATCAACTGTCCTCGATTGGCAAGCAAGCTAAAATCAATATAACTGTTATATCCATAGATAAAATCCCCACCGTGGAGCCAAACGAGAACGGGGAATTTTCTGTTGGAATCTTCCGGGTCAACACCTGGCACATAGATATTCAGATACAAGCAATCCTCGGACATTTTTACAGGTCTTCGATCTTTCAAGGGGTGGCGTCTCTGCATGCAGGCAGGAGGATTTTCGGTGCCGTTCCGAATTCCCCGCCACGACTGAACTGGCCGTGTCTCTCTGAAACGTAATTCGCCCACAGGGGGTTGAGCGTAGGGTATCGAGCGATACTTGGTGACATTTGTCGCTTCGTCGTAAAGTCCGCTTATTCTTCCGTTCTTGGTGGTCACCACGCTCAGCTGGAAACCCGCTTCGCAGGTGGGGCACAAAAAAAGGATTGTCCCCAGGGCTCCGAACAAGAGAACCCTGACAAGGTAACGCAAAACACAGTACATGACTCTCTTCTGCACAGAGAGCTAAAATTGCACGAGCTTTTCACTGCATATGCTGAAAGCAGTTTTTCCTCCTCCTTCTTCTATCACTACTACCACGGCCACAATAAATATGGTGGAAAGTTCTTTTAATTCTGTTTGTATATTATAAGTTATAGACAAAATAATTTATATATATATATATATATATATATATATATATATATTCTGTGCCATCAAAACAACAGCACAGAATATATATATATATATATATATATATATATATATATATATATATATCTGTGCTGTTGTTTTGATGGCAACAGAGTTAAAGGTTATGTTTCTTTTTGAAATGATAAGGTCGGGGTTAAAATAATGCATTTACTAACTTTCTAGGCGTAAATGTCACTGGTAAGTTCAATTAAACGATGACGTTTTCCACAACAATAGCAGTGCCAGTAAAAATTATTAACAATACACATGGTGTTGCGTTTAATTTAGAAGGAGAGGGAAGTAATGCCGATATTAAAATTGATAATAATATCCAGTTGTAAAACATGAAAATTTTACGGTTTTCTTATTTTAAATTCATGAAGAACCTTAATTCTTATTTTAAACACTGAATAAATTCATAGCATGTTATACACCCGCAGAAATTCCTCTATCTCATCGTTAACTATTTCAGCTAGGCAAATTTAACAAAATATTGTAATTAAAACCATAAATATTCTGATGGTTAGTTTTTAAAAAAGTGGGTAAAAATTAAAAACAGCTTTTTTCAATTGCACTGAAACCGTCGATAAACACTTCTTTCTTTGCATTTTCCTTTCTTTTTTATCTTAACATTCTCACTCAAACTAATCATCTTATCCTCTCTATCCACACGATCAATACGAAAATCCATTATTTATGAGACGTAACGGTTGTGCACGGTAACGAAAAAAGGGACATAAACAACAACAACAACAACAACAACAACAACAATAATAATAATAATAATAATAAACTAAATAAATGATTTTGAAAAACTAAGAAAAAACAAAGACCTGGAGAAGTTATAACTACTGCCTTTCTGCTTCTTGCTTTCCTGCCTGCTGGAAGTCCTCCTTCATGGTTCCAATATATAAAAACACTGGCGAACCCTCTGACCCCTCTAATTATCGCCCTATCAACCTCCTACAGATTTCTTTTGGCAAAATCTTCGAAGCCATCATCAACGCCGAGGTGGTTCAACATCTCACAACCCACAAACTTTTCTCTGACAAACAGTATGGTTTCCGCTTCACCAGGTCTACTTCTGATATGCTGTCGACCATCACTGAGTATATACACCAGGCTCTCGACAAGAACGGCGAAGCCAGAACTGTTGCCCTAGATATCTCCAAAGCTTTTAACAGAGTCTGGCAAGCTGGCCTTCTACGCAAGCTGTGAGGTTATGGTATAACTCGACAAATGTTTGGCCTTATCTAGTCATTCCTTTCAAATCGCACAATGAAGGTAGTATTGAACGGACATGCCTTCCAATACTATCATACGAATACGGGTGTCCCTCAAGGCTCTATTCTAGGTCCTATGCTTTTCCTTATCTACATTAACGATCTCCCAGATGTAATAAGATCCCAAGTAGGCATATACGCTGATGACACTACGGTTTACTTTCGCATCGAACAAAAATCTATCGAGGCTGGCAAAGCAAACCTTGATGCCGAGATTGAAAAAGACCTCCAATCCGTGGCGGAGCGGGGTAAGAAATGGCTAGTGAATTTTAATGCTTCCAAAACGAAAGCTGCTATCTATTAACCATCACAGACAATCGGTCCTCCCCACCCCCATTAGCATGGATCAGGCTAGTCTCCCTGAAAGCAAAACTCTGCGCCTCCTCGGGTTAACTCTCATAACAGACCTCAAGTGGAATGACTATATAGAACCCATAGCTAAATCAGCTGCTAATAAAATCGGTTCTCTGTGTAAGACCACGAAGTTTTTCTCGTTTGAAACAATCCTGCACATTTATAAATCTACGATCCGCCCGTGCATTGAATATTGCTGCCAGATCTGGTCGGGTGCTTCTGCTATCCACCTAAGTGTCCTTGACTAAATCCAACGAAGAATCTGTAATGTGACTGATCCCGACTCGGCACTTCAGATACAGTCACTTTCTCACCAGCGCAATCTAGCTTCCCTGTGTCTCTTCTACAAATACATTCACGGCTTCTGCTCCGATGAACTTAGCTCACTGATGCCCCCTATATATGAATTTACTCGAGCCACAAGATTAGCAACTACGTTCCACCATTTTACTGTAAAACCAAACTCTCTCATCAATCTTCACATCCCTCTCTTGCCCACTTCCTGACATCCCCTATAACCTGTCACTCTTTCTCATAACTTTCATCCTATGTAACCCCCTGCAAAACAGTGGCAGTAAAATGCCTTGCTTGGGGGGATATAATTATAAAAAATGTTGTGTTGTGTTACGATTCTTCATCTTCTTCTGTGTGCCATGTCCATTCAGCACGTAGGCAATCATGGCCTTCCACATCTTCCTATCCCTTGTAGCTCTTAATACCCTTTCTCTTGTTCCCACTTCCAAGCGCTGCTCTGACATCCATATGTCAAAGCCCATAAATCTAAAATATAAATGTACAGAAACTTCCGTGGACACACAGTGGGGGATTTTTTGACGTAAATATAATAATATAGAATTAAGCCCCCACTTTATATCCACAGCATAATTTTTTTTATTAGTTTATAAAAGAATCCATCTCTTCTCAATATTGATTAGCTACACAGGCATGTTTTTTGGATATATTTTTCTTCTAACCTGTCACTTTTCTCATAAATTTCCTCCTATGTAACCCCCTGCAAAACAGTGGAAATAAAATGCATTGCTTGGGACGATACGATTAAAAAAAGAACATAGATAGATAGATATATATATAGATAGATAGATAGATAATGAACAAACTGAGATAGATAGATAGATAGATAGATAGATAGATAGATAGATAGATAAGATGAACAAACTGAGATAGATAGATAGATAGATAGATAGATAGATAGATAGATAGATAATGAACAAACTTAGATAGATAGATAGATAGATAGATAGATAGATAGATAGATAGATAGATAGATAATGAACAAACTGAGATAGATAGATAGATAGATAGATAGATAGATAGATAGATAGATAGATAATGAACAAACTGAGATAGATAGAGAGATAGATAGATAGATAGATAGATAGATAGATAGATAGATAGATAGATAGATAGATAGATAATGAACAAACTGAGATAGATAGATAGATAGATAGATAGATAGATAGATAATGAACAAACTGAGATAGATAGATAGATAGATAGATAGATAGATAGATAGATAGATAGATAATGAACAAACTGAGATAGATAGATAGATAGATAGATAGATCCAATCTCTATGTATTTTCATGTAGCTAATAGTCATCTCCTATCTCACTAACCTGGATCCTCTCTCTCTCTCTCTCTCTCTCTCTCTCTCTCTCTCTCTCTCTCTCTCTCTCAAGCTCCTTTCTTCTCCACCCCACTCTCATCAGTATTCTCATCCTTCTCTTACCCACTTCCTGACACCTCCTATAACCTGTAACTCTTTCTCATAACTTTCCTTCTATATAACCACCTGCAAAACAGTGGCAATAAAATGCCTTGCTTGGGGCGATATGATTTTAAAAAAAGACGAACAGAAATTGTAGAACTTTCAAAAATCATTTCACTCCAAGCAAAGCAAAGCAAAATATAATCTAAAACAATCCACTAAAACCTCTAAACCAACCTCTTAATCAGCTAAGAGATTATCTAAAACTATTAAAATATATTTTAAGACATCTAGTATATTATCTAAAACATTTGAAATATCTTCTAATACATTGAAGGTATCATCTAAAATATCCTCTAAAAACATGTAAAATATCCTCTAAAAGCATGTTAAATATCCTCAAAAACATTTTAAATTTCATCTCAAATATCCTCTGAAATATCCTGTTAAATACCATCAAAAACATAAAATATAATCTATGACATCTAAAATATATATTAATATATTATATATATTAATAAATTAATGTATATTAATATTTAATGCATATTATACATTATATTAAACTATATAATATATATATTATGTATTATATATATATATGTATATATATGTATATTATATTAAATATAATATATATAAATATATAATATAATATATAATATATATTAATAATACACATATATAATATATATATAGTATATAATATATATATATTACATTATATAATATATAGATATATTATATATAATACATATATAATATATATATATAATGTATATATATAATATATATATAATATATATATAATATATATATATATATGTATTATATATATATTATTGTTATATACATTAACATATTAATATATATTAATATTTAATATACATTATATATTATATTCAACTATATTGTATATATATTATATATTATACATATTATATATATATTATATATATATAAATTTAAATTTATATATATGTGTATATATATTATATTAAATATAATACATATATATATAATATGTAATATATATTAATAATATATATACATATATAATAATAATATATAAGATATATATAGTATATAATATATATTATATATAATATATATAATATATATATAATATATATATATAATATATATATGCATTATATATATATTATATGTTATATATATTAATACATATTAATATTTAATATACATTAATACATTCATAATATATATTAAAATATATATTAATACTTCTAAAATATGATCTAAAATATCCTTTAAAACATCTGAAATATCTTCTGAATGATCTAAAGTATCATTTAAAGTATCTAACATATCTAAAATATCTTCTAAAACATGTAAAATGTCCTCTAAAACATGTAATATATTCTTTAAAATGTCTAAAATATCCTCTAAAAGCATATTAAATATCATCTAAAATATCCTCTATAATATCCTGTAAAATACTATATAAAACACCATGTAAAACATGTAAAATATACTTTTAAAAATCCTGTGAAACATTACTTAAAACATTTCAAATATAATCTGAAAATTCTAAAATATCCTCTAAAATATCCGGTGAAATATCATCTAATTCACGTAAAACATCATCTGAAAAATCTAAAATATACTCTAAAATATCTTGTGAAATATTACGTGAAACAATTAAAATATGATCTAAAAATTCTAAAATACTCTCCAAAATATCCAGTGAAATATCATCTAAGACATCGAAAATATCATTTGAAACATCTGAAATATCCTCGAAATTATCCTCGAAATATCATCTACTACACGTAAAATAATATCTAAATGACTGAAAATATCATTTGAACATCTTGAAATATCCCTGAAATTATCCCTGAAATATCATCATCATTTACACGTAAAATAACATCTAAACATCTAAAATATCATTTAAATATCTTCCAGTATCCTGAAAATCTCCCTCGGAAATATCATCTACTACACGTAAAATACCATCTAAAACATCGAAAATATCATTTGAAACATCTGAAATATCCCCTGAAAACTTCTAAAACATCATCTAATACACGTAAAATACCATCTAAAATACTGAAAATATCATTTAAATCATCTGGAATATCCCTGAAATATCATCTAATACACGTAAAATACCATCTAAAACACTTGAAAATATCATTTGAAACATCTGAAATATCCTCGAAAATATCCTCGAAAATATCATCTAATACACGTAAAATACCATCTAAAATGTAATTTAAAGGATTTATTTGAAACATCTGAAATATCCTCGAAAATCTCCTGAAATATCATCTATTACACGTAAAATACCATCTGAAACAACGGAAATATCATTTGAATCATCTGAAATATCCTCTGAAATAACTTTCGGAAATATCATCTAATACACGTAAAATACCATCTAAAATATCGAAAATATCATTTGAAACATCTGAAATATCCTCGAAAATCTCCTCGAAAATATCATCTAATACACGTAAAATACCATCTGAAACAACGGAAATATCATTTGAAACATCTGAAATATCCTCGAAAATCTCCTCGGAAATATCATCTACTACACGTAAAATACCATCTGAAACAACGGAAATATCATTTGAAACATCTGAAATATCCTCGAAATCCCCTCGGAAATATCATCTAACAGCACGTAAAACACATTCAAAACATCGAAAATATCATTTGAATCATCTAAAATATCCTCGGAAATATCATCTAATACACGTAAATACCATCTAAAACATCGAAAATATCATTTGAAACATCTGAAATATCCTCGAAAATCTCCTCGAAATATCATCTAATACACGCAAATACCATCTGAAACAACGGAAATATCATTTGAAACATCTGAAATATCTGAAAATCTCCTCGGAAATATCATCTACTACAATGGCAAAATACCATCTGAAATGCACTGAAATATCATTTGAATCATCTGAAATATCCTCTGAAATATCTCGAAATACTGTCATCCAATACACGCATGAAAAAAATGTCAAATACCATCTAAAAAAACATCGAAAATATCATTTGAAACATCTGAAATATCCTCGAAAATCTCCTCGAAATATCATCTAATACACGTAAAATACCATCTGAAACAACGGAAATATCATTTGAAACATCTGAAATATCCTCGAAAAATCTCTCGAAATATCATCTACTACACGTAAAATACCATCTAAAACATCGAATATATCTTTTGAAACATCTGAAATATCCTCGGAAATATCAGCTAATACTCGTAAAATTCCATCTAAAACATCGAGAATATCACTTAAAACATCTGAAATATCCTCGTAAATCTCCTCGGAAATATCATCTAATACTCGTAAAATACCATCTAAAACATCGAAAATTTCATTTGATAAATTTGAAATATCCTCGAAAATCTCCTCGGAAATATCATTTAATACACGTAAAATTCCATCTAAAACATCGAAAATATCTGAAACATCCAAAAATATCCTGTAAATCATGTAAACATTATCTGCATACAACGACTTTCTGAAATCAATTATTTTAAAATCATGAACAAATCCAATGAATATTAAGCATGCAAAGTGTTACTGAGTTTGAGAAAATATGCTAAAAATAGAACTATTAATGTGTGGCGAGAAAAATAAAAGAACAGAAATTAAGAAATCAGAAAATAACGATTGATATTGAAAATAAAACTTTGAAGATCAATTGTGACTGGAAAGGAAAAAGCCGGAAGGGTGCCCCACAAGTGAGAAATGCGAGAGAAGATACTGTCAACATAGAACATACTGTTGTATCTAGCCATTTCAACTGTAAAAGAAAAACACATTCCCACTAAACTAGTACTTCATTTTAATTTATAAAATCTAGATACAACAGGAAAAAGTTCAGTATTTACATTATTCGGACTATTGTCCTCATCTTTGCTGCTGTTTGTACGACGTTTCGGTCGTTGTACGCTCCGGTCTTCTTAAGGTGCTAGGAATTTTGAACCGAACCCTTTATTAAATCACTGGAGTATATCATCCTAATCCTTGCGTAAAGCCCCGATTGGAGGACACATGGGCCAGTAGATATAGACGTTGGTTAGTTTCTGACTTGATTCTTAGAGTTGTTAGTTTAATACCAGGCTATAGCAATGGTGAACAAGTAACTTACAGAGTTAGAGAGAGAGAGAGAGAAAGAGAGCGTGAGAGAGAGAGAGAGAGAGAGATAACTCATGACTTCCAAATATCACCCGTCATCATCAATTTTATCAAACAATATATGTCGATATGGAAAACAACCCTTTACCTCAATCATATGAATGGAAACTACAAGTCTGGTGAAATAAACATCAACAGTGGTATATTTCAATGGGACTCTTTGTCTCCCTTACTATTTTGCATATCAGTAATAGCATTAACCAGTCAACTTAACAAAACTTAACAAAACAGAATGTGGTTATAAAATAGCTCAAAAGAAAATAAGCCATCTATTTTACATGGATGACTTAAAGTTTTATGCTAAGAATGACAATGAACTGGAAGGTCTTCTGTAAACTGTAAAATGCTTCAGTGAAGAGATTGGAATGAAATTCAATTTAAATAAATGTGATAAAGCTACTGTTTTACGAGGATCACTACAACAAACATACTCAATTAGCTTAGACCCTGCTGTAACAATGAAAGACTTAGAGCAAGAAGAAGCTTATAAGTACCTACGTGTAAATGAGAGTGAAAGGATTCGCCATAAAAATGAAAGAAATAGTGCGTAAAGAGTACTATAGAAGGCTACAACTGATATTCAAAACTGAATTGAATTCTCAGAACAGAATTATGGCCATTAATAACTTTGCCATCTCAGTGGCCCAATATAGTTTCAACATATTCAACTGGACTCTAAACGACATCAGCGAATGGATTCTAAGACAAGAAAGCACCTTTCTAAACATAAGATGCATCATCTAAAGGCTGATGTAGACCGTCTATACATACCCCGTAAAGAAGGTGGAAGAGGTCTTATTCAGCTAGAATTTTCATACAAGACAACTATTGGCTTACTAACATACATAGAAACAACAAAGGACTGGATGATGCAATCAGTCAAACAACATGAAAACAGAAAGAAAAATATTCAATAATAAAAGAAGGCAGTAAATACAAACAAGATTTACATTTAGTAGATTCTGTAGAAAATCAAAACAGAAGACAAGAACCAACTATTGCAACAGAAAAAATATCTATAGAAAATAGGTTAACAAACACTGGTATGAACATCACCCAGCACAGGTTACAGAAATAGATGCCACAATTCTATGGGATTATACCATGTGCACAGACAGAAAAATTGAAGCAAATAGGGGGCCCTTATTGTTAAAAATCAGAAAGAAAAAACTTGCCTATTAATTGATATGGCTTGTCCAGCGGATTGTAACATGAAGAATTCGAAACTGAAGAATTCGAAAAACTGTTAAAATAAAGACCTGAAAATTGAAATAGAAAAAATATGGAAATTGAATACAAGAATCGTACCAGTGATAGTAGGTTCACTTGGAATGATAAAAAACGAAACAAAACAACACATTGAAAGAATTCCTGGAAACCCCAGCTTGAGAGATATACAAAAAATTGTATTGTTAAATACAGCCCACACACTAAGGAGAACTTTGTTTATGTAACGCTAGGGATGATAGGAGAGATAGAAAAAACATGAAATGGAGCCATAACAACACATTACAACCTGCCTTAGGTTTTCCTGCAGACTTGTTAGGTAGAGCGACCATAGCAGGAATAGAATTATGATAAAAATGACATAATAATAATAATAATAATAATAATAATAATAATAATAATTGATTCTATATAAAGTATAGAGATGTGGACATTGTTAAGTTTGGAAAAATGTCTGTAAAGAAAAAATAAATTTGCTAAACATGAATAAACGAAAGAATATGCAAAAGGAACAGAAGAAAAATAATTAAGAGTAGATAGGTTTTCTTATCATCCAGTTCACATACCTTCACTGTCTTTTGAACAGAAGGCGGGGGTCTATCCCTTGTATCCTGTTTGATCTGGTTTTTCGGCCTCTTCTAAAGTCCACTTCAACTCTATACTTCTAATGTCGCCGACTAAACTCTGAAATTTTATCGACTAATTATTTTTCTCTTTCCCCATTTGGAAAAAATAGGCTCGCCTATCGTCCAAATCACATTCCTCCCTATTTTTTTTTTCTAACAAGAGTAGAGTTTTGTCACTTGTTTTCTGTTTAGGATTGGGTTTCTGGTTCTTTCTAATGCCTATTTCTACTCTATCCTTCAAACGTCTCTGACTAAACCCTGAAATTTTATTCACTAATTAAATCTCGACGTCTTCAAATCTAGAGTGAGTTATCTCTCCTGCATAGCCCCAAGAACTTAATTTTTAGTCGTTTCTTATGCTCATACAACACCATACATTAACTTTTTACCTTGAGTGGTTCTTGGGCATTGTACTGGTAAAATATTATGGCTAATAAAGAGAACTAATAAAGCGTCAGTACTACATTTAAGCCTTAACCTGATCAAGGGTTAACCGTCATTTCTCCCATTTATCCGTATAAACTGTGCCTCTTACCGTTACCTCGAATGGTTCTTGTAAAAATAATCACGAACCATGCTCACATTCGCTGAAGTTTGTATAGTTTTTGTACATACACTGACTTGCCAAAAGTCAGGGTCTAATAGATAGGCTCGCCTATCGTCCGTTTGACATCCTCTCCAGAAGTAATATTTTGTGACTTGTTTCTTGTTTAAAATTGGGTTTTCGGTGCCTTTTAAAGTCTCCTTTCAAACTTCTCTCCCAATAAGAATAGACATGTCCGCTTATCGTCCGGTTCATACTACTCCCCAGTCTTTTGAACAAGAATAAAGGTTTATCGCTTGTTACCTGCTTAGGAATGGGTTTCCGGTTCCTTCTAAATCTATTTCCAAACTATACTTCCAACGTCTCCAATTGAGCTCTGATTTTTTATTCTCTAATTATTTTTCTTCTTTTCTCTCCCAGTAGAAATAGACATGTCCGCCTATCGTCCGGTTCATACTACTCTCCGGTTTTTTGAACAAGATTAAAGGTTTATCCCTTGTTACCTGCTTAGGAATGGGTTTCCGGTTCCTTCTAAATCTATTTCCAAACTATACTTCCAACGTCTCCAATTGAGCTCTGATTTTTTATTCTCTAATTATTTTTCTTCTTTTCTCTCCCAGTAGAAATATACATGTCCGCCTATCGTCCGGTTCATACAACTCCCCAGTCTTTTGAACAAGATTAAAGGTTTATCCCTTGTTACCTGCTTAGGAATGGGTTTCCGGTTCCTTCTAAAGTCTACTTCCAAACTATACTTCCAACGTCTCCAATTGAGCTCTGATTTTTTATTCTCTAATTATTTTTCTTCTTTTCTCTCCCAGTAGAAATATACATGTCCGCCTATCGTCCGGTTCATACTACTCCCCAGTCTTTTGAACAAGATTAAAGGTTTATCCCTTGTTACCTGCTTAGGAATGGGTTTCCGGTTCCTTCTAAAGTCTACTTCCAAACTATACTTCCAACGTCTCCAATTGAGCTCTCATTTTTTATTCTCTAATTATTTTTCTTCTTTTCTCTCCCAGTAGAAATATACATGGCCGCATATCGTCCGGTTCATACTACTCCCCAGTCTTTTGAACAAGATTAAAGGTTTATCCCTTGTTACCTGCTTAGGAATGGGTTTCCGGTTCCTTCTAAAGTCTACTTCCAAACTATACTTCCAACGTCTCCAATTGAGCTCTGATTTTTTATTCTCTAATTATTTTTCTTCTTTTCTCTCCCAGTAGAAATATACATGGCCGCCTATCGTCCGGTTCATACTACTCCCCAGTCTTTTGAACAAGATTAAAGGTTTATCCCTTGTTACCTGCTTAGGAATGGGTTTCCGGTTCCTTCTAAAGTCTACTTCCAAACTATACTTCCAACGTCTCCAATTGAGCTCTGATTTTTTATTCTCTAATTATTTTTCTTCTTTTCTCTCCCAGTAGAAATATACATGTCCGCCTATCGTCCGGTTCATACTACTCCCCAGTCTTTTGAACAAGATTAAAGGTTTATCGCTTGTTACCTGCTTAGGAATGGGTTTTCGGTTCCTTCTAAATCTATTTCCAAACTATACTTCCAACGTCTCCAATTGAGCTCTGATTTTTTATTCTCTAATTATTTTTCTTCTTTTCTCTCCCAGTAGAAATATACATGTCCGCCTATCGTCCGGTTCATACTACTCCCCAGTCTTTTGAACAAGATTAAAGGTTTATCGCTTGTTACCTGCTTAGGAATGGGTTTTCGGTTCCTTCTAAATCTATTTCCAAACTATACTTCCAACGTCTCCAATTGAGCTCTGATTTTTTATTCTCTAATTATTTTTCTTCTTTTCTCTCCCAGTAGAAATAGACATGGCCGCCTATCGTCCGGTTCATACTACTCTCCGGTTTTTTGAACAAGATTAAAGGTTTATCGCATGTTACCTGCTTAGGAATGGGTTTTCGGTTCCTTCTAAATCTATTTCCAAACTATACTTCCAACGTCTCCAATTGAGCTCTGATTTTTTATTCTCTAATTATTTTTCTTCTTTTCTCTCCCAGTAGAAATAGACATGGCCGCCTATCGTCCGGTTCATACTACTCCCAGTCTTTTGAACAAGATTAAAGGTTTATCGCTTGTTACCTGCTTAGGAATGGGTTTCCGGTTCCTTCTAAATCTATTTCCAAACTATACTTCCAACGTCTCCAATTGAGCTCTGATTTTTTATTCTCTAATTATTTTTCTTCTTTTCTCTCCCAGTAGAAATATACATGTCCGCCTATCGTCCGGTTCATACTACTCTCCGGTTTTTTGAACAAGATTAAAGGTTTATCCCTTGTTACCTGCTTAGGATTGGGTTTCGGGTTCCTGTTAAAGTCTACTTCCAAACTATACTTCCAACGTCTCCAATTGAGCTCTGATTTTTTATTCTCTAATTATTTTTCTTCTTTTCTCTCCCAGTAGAAATAGACATGTCCGCCTATCGTCCGGTTCATACTACTCCCCAGTCTTTTGAACAAGATTAAAGGTTTATCGCTTGTTACCTGCTTAGGAATGGGTTTCCGGTTCCTTCTAAATCTATTTCCAAACTATACTTCCAACGTCTCCAATTGAGCTCTGATTTTTTATTCTCTAATTATTTTTCTTCTTTTCTCTCCCAGTAGAAATATACATGTCCGCCTATCGTCCGGTTCATACTACTCTCCGGTTTTTTGAACAAGATTAAAGGTTTATCCCTTGTTACCTGCTTAGGATTGGGTTTCCGGTTCCTGTTAAAGTCTACTTCCAAACTATACTTCTAACGTCTCCAATTGAGTTCTGATTTTTTATTCTCTAATTATTTTTCTTCTTTTCTCTCCCAGTAGAAATATACATGTCCGCCTATCGTCCGGTTCATACTACTCCCCAGTCTTTTGAACAAGATTAAAGGTTTATCCCTTGTTACCTTCTTAGGATTGGGTTTCCGGTTCCTTCTAAAGTCTACTTCCAAACTATACTTCCAACGTCTCCAATTGAGCTCTGATTTTTTATTCTCTAGTTATTTTTCTTCTTTTCTCTCCCAGTAGAAATATACATGTCCGCCTATCGTCCGGTTCATACTACTCCCCAGTCTTTTGAACAAGATTAAAGGTTTATCCCTTGTTACCTGCTTAGGATTGGGTTTCCGGTTCCTTCTAAAGTCTACTTCCAAACTATACTTCCAACGTCTCCAATTGAGCTCTGATTTTTTATTCTCTAGTTATTTTTCTTCTTTTCTCTCCCAGTAGAAATATACATGTCCGCCTATCGTCCGGTTCATACTACTCCCCAGTCTTTTGAACAAGATTAAAGGTTTATCCCTTGTTACCTGCTTAGGATTGGGTTTCCGGTTCCTTCTAAAGTCTACTTCCAAACTATACTTCTAACGTCTCCAATTGAGTTCTGATTTTTTATTCTCTTATTATTTTTCTTCTTTTCTCTCCCAGTAGAAATAGACATGTCCGCCTATCGTCCGGTTCATACTACTCCCCAGTCTTTTGAACAAGATTAAAGGTTTATCCCTTGTTACCTGCTTAGGATTGGGTTTCCGGTTCCTGTTAAAGTCTACTTCCAAACTATACTTCCAACGTTTCCAATTGAGCTCTGATTTTTTATTCTCTAGTTATTTTTCTTCTTTTCTCTCCCAGTAGAAATAGACATGTCCGCCTATCGTCCGGTTCATACTACTCCCCAGTCTTTTGAACAAGATTAAAGGTTTATCCCTTGTTACCTGCTTAGGATTGGGTTTCCGGTTCCTGTTAAAGTCTACTTCCAAACTATACTTCCAACGTTTCCAATTGAGCTCTGATTTTTTATTCTCTAGTTATTTTTCTTCTTTTCTCTCCCAGTAGAAATATACATGTCCGCCTATCGTCCGGTTCATACTACTCCCCAGTCTTTTGAACAAGTTTAAAGGTTTATCCCTTGTTAGCTGCTTAGGAATGGGTTTTCGGTTCCTTCTAAATCTATTTCCAAACTATACTTCCAACGTCTCCAATTGAGCTCTGATTTTTTATTCTCTAATTATTTTTCTTCTTTTCTCTCCCAGTAGAAATAGACATGTCCGCCTATCGTCCGGTTCATACTACTCTCCGGTTTTTTGAACAAGATTAAAGGTTTATCCCTTGTTACCTGCTTAGGAATGGGTTTCCGGTTCCTTCTAAATCTATTTCCAAACTATACTTCCAACGTCTCCAATTGAGCTCTGATTTTTTATTCTCTAATTATTTTCCTTCTTTTCTCTCCCAGTAGAAATATACATGTCCGCCTATCGTCCGGTTCATACTACTCCCCAGTCTTTTGAACAAGTTTAAAGGTTTATCCCTTGTTACCTGCTTAGGAATGGGTTTTCGGTTCCTTCTAAATCTATTTCCAAACTATACTTCCAACGTCTCCAATTGAGCTCTGATTTTTTATTCTCTAATTATTTTTCTTCTTTTCTCTCCCAGTAGAAATAGACATGTCCGCCTATCGTCCGGTTCATACTACTCTCCGGTTTTTTGAACAAGATTAAAGGTTTATCCCTTGTTACCTGCTTAGGAATGGGTTTCCGGTTCCTTCTAAATCTATTTCCAAACTATACTTCCAACGTCTCCAATTGAGCTCTGATTTTTTATTCTCTAATTATTTTCCTTCTTTTCTCTCCCAGTAGAAATATACATGTCCGCCTATCGTCCGGTTCATACTACTCCCCAGTCTTTTGAACAAGTTTAAAGGTTTATCCCTTGTTACCTGCTTAGGAATGGGTTTTCGGTTCCTTCTAAATCTATTTCCAAACTATACTTCCAACGTCTCCAATTGAGCTCTGATTTTTTATTCTCTAATTATTTTTCTTCTTTTCTCTCCCAGTAGAAATAGACATGTCCGCCTATCGTCCGGTTCATACTACTCTCCGGTTTTTTGAACAAGATTAAAGGTTTATCCCTTGTTACCTGCTTAGGATTGGGTTTCCGGTTCCTTCTAAAGTCTACTTCCAAACTATACTTCCAACGTCTCCAATTGAGCTCTGATTTTTTATTCTCTAATTATTTTTCTTCTTTTCTCTCCCAGTAGAAATATACATGTCCTCCTATCGTCCGGTTCATACTACTCCCCAGTCTTTTGAACAAGATTAAAGGTTTATCCCTTGTTACCTGCTTAGGATTGGGTTTCCGGTTCCTTCTAAAGTCTACTTCCAAACTATACTTCTAACGTCTCCAATTGAGTTCTGATTTTTTATTCTCTAATTATTTTTCTTCTTTTCTCTCCCAGTAGAAATATACATGGCCGCCTATCGTCCGGTTCATACTACTCCCCAGTCTTTTGAACAAGATTAAAGGTTTATCGCTTGTTACATGCTTAGGAATGGTTTTCCGGTTCCTTCTAAATCTATTTCCAAACTATACTTCCAACGTCTCCAATTGAGCTCTGATTTTTTATTCTCTAATTATTTTTCTTCTTTTCTCTCCCAGTAGAAATATACATGTCCGCCTATCGTCCGGTTCATACTACTCCCCAGTCTTTTGAACAAGATTAAAGGTTTATCCCTTGTTACCTGCTTAGGATTGGGTTTCCGGTTCCTTCTAAAGTCTACTTCCAAACTATACTTCCAACGTCTCCAATTGAGCTCTGATTTTTTATTCTCTAATTATTTTTCTTCTTTTCTCTCCCAGTAGAAATATACATGTCCGCCTATCGTCCGGTTCATACTACTCCCCAGTCTTTTGAACAAGATTAAAGGTTTATCGCTTGTTACCTGCTTAGGAATGGGTTTCCGGTTCCTTCTAAATCTATTTCCAAACTATACTTCCAACGTCTCCAATTGAGCTCTGATTTTTTATTCTCTAATTATTTTTCTTCTTTTCTCTCCCAGTAGAAATAGACATGTCCGCCTATCGTCCGGTTCATACTACTCTCCGGTGTTTTGAACAAGTTTAAAGGTTTATCCCTTGTTACCTGCTTAGGATTGGGTTTCCGGTTCCTTCTGAAGTCTATTTCCACACTATTATTCTAACATCGACTGAAATTTTCTCCACTATCGTCTGATTCACATTCTTTTCCAATGTTTTGTTTTTTTTTAACTGGTGTAGAGTTTTACTTTTGTCACTTGTTTACTGCTTAGGATTGGGTTTCCGGTTCCTTCTGAAGTCTATTTCCACACTATTATTCTAACATCGACTGAAATTTTCTCCACTATCGTCTGATTCACATTCTTTTCCAATGTTTTGTTTTTTTTTAACTGGTGTAGAGTTTTACTTTTGTCACTTGTTTACTGCTTAGGATTGGGTTTCCGGTTCCTTCTGAAGTCTATTTCCACACTATTATTCTAACATCGACTGAAATTTTCTCCACTATCGTCTGATTCACATTCTTTTCCAATGTTTTGTTTTTTTTTAACTGGTGTAGAGTTTTACTTTTGCCACTTGTTTACTGCTTAGGATCGGGTTTCTGGTTCTTTCTAATTTTCTATTTCCAATTTGCCATTCTAACGTCTCTGACTAATGACTAAACGCTATGTTATTCACTAATTAAATCTTGACCTTTTCGAGTAGCCAGGTTTACTTTTAACCTCCTCTATGGTCACTTTCAGGGCCTCGTCATCCAGTGCCTGTGGTCGGACACTGCGTGGCTCATCACAAAGAGACTGGTCTCCTGACCTGAACTTCCAGAACCAATGTGTTCACACACAGCATGATCCCCAAATAAGATTAACGTATTCCACAATTTGGGCAACTTAAAGCCACAAAGCAGACTACTCCGTACGAGATGCTTCGACACTAGCATGTTTCCTCGTTGCTGCTCGAACAATGAGTGATATGTGTGCGTAACGCACCTGCTTCCGTCATGACTACTGCCCCAATTTCCACCATCACCGCTTTTTCGGCACGTAAGACACTCATTGTGGGATGTGCGTTATGGTACAGTGGATATCGGCTCGGAACGAGAAACCGGGGAGCCGAGTTCGAATTCCAGTTGACTCCATTGTATTCACTTACGCGCAAATACCATTGGGAAAGGTATTAATCCGTCGCTTCCTTCCAGTTATGGGTTAAATAGCA
The DNA here is from genome assembly GCA_037127315.1 of Ascarosepion bandense. Classification (NCBI taxonomy): domain Eukaryota; kingdom Metazoa; phylum Mollusca; class Cephalopoda; order Sepiida; family Sepiidae; genus Ascarosepion; species Ascarosepion bandense. The sequence goes on along the minus strand of JBBBDQ010000162.1, from coordinate 264,520 downwards.
GGACAGATTGGGTTCTATATCCTTGGTCGGCAACCAGTCTACCGCAGAAAGCAATGGCAACCTACTGCGGGATAATCTTCTGCCCAGTTAGTAATGTCTCTTTCGAGACATGATCGCTCAAGCGTGTATCACGTATGGCACTTAACTGACTGAAGACACCCATTTGCGTATCAGTGACCTCTTGTGTCGATGCGACGATAAAAACGCAAGGATTTTTCTGGTTACCTTATATGAATGATAATGGTGAAAATAACCGTTTCCATTCAGGAAACATTGGACCTTCGTTGATAAAACATTTAGTGCTATTATTAGTTGAAATTCATAAAAAAGAATTTTTTTTATGCAAAATGAGTTTAATGGAAATTAGATTTCTCTAGTTCAGTAACTGTTATAACTTTTTCTGATAAAATGTTAGTTATAGTAAAATACTACTACTAATAATAATAATATTAATAATAAATTAGTCGTTTCCATCTAGTCAAAATCAAAAGCTATATTTGGACGAATAGGTTTCTTTCGACTCGTGACTGATTAGGTAAAGCATTTCTGGTACTAGATTCTTCTTCTTCTTCTTCTTTGATGTACCTTGTCCTTTCAGGACGTAGGCGATCACGGCCTTCCACTTCTCCCTATCCCTGGTGGCTCTTAGCACGCTCTCTCCTGTAACGTCTCCCAGCCCCCGTTCTGTCATCCTCCTGCTCAGGCCTTTTAAATATGTTATCCGCTGTTTTCCTCTGTCTCTTTTCCCCTCTATCTGGCCTGTTAGTATCAGGTTCTCCAAGCCCTCCTTCCTCATTGCATGTCCCAGGAACTGTAGTTGTCTCTTCCTGATGCTCAATATTAATTTCCTTTTCGTTTCCATCATTTCCAAAACCTCGTCATTGCTCACATACTCAGTCCAGGATATCCGCAGCATCCTTCTGTAGAACCACATTTCAGCTGCTTCATTCCCTTCATCTTTGTTGATATTGTCCAACATTCACTGCCATATTGAAGATCCAACATCACAGCAATCCAGTACTCTCTTCTTTGTTTCTAGTGAAGTTTCCTGTGTCTTAATACTTTACTCAGCTTCTGGAACGCGTCTTTCGCCATGCCAATTCGCCTTTGGATCTCTGTGTCGCACTTTCCGTCTTCAGTTAGAACAGATTGTGACCTCCGATGACATATCCTGGCATAACATCTGGGGTCCTCAAAATATTCTCACTATACAAGTTAAATAAATCCGGTGTACCTTTTCTTTTTGTGGTCGACTGGTTGTAAACCAATGTTACGAGGGTCCAGGCTTTTCTGTCTAGAGGGAGAAGAGGACACACTTATTTGCGTGTAAATAAATATAACCAAACCGTGTGGAATTCGAACACGGATCTTTGAATTCTCTTTCCTAGTAGTTTTCCATTACGTCACACCACGTATCCACATTTTCATACATGAAACATTGAGCATTTATTGCTGAACCCTTAGGTATACAGTCTGTTAAAATATTTATGTTTTTTTTTTTTCGGAAAATTATAGTTCTCAAATATCCTGAATGTTATAGATCTTTTGCAAGACTGATGAGATTTTTCTTCCAGACATTTTTATATTATAATAAATGCTCCTGTTCTATTTATATACCCTACTAATTTTTGTTGTTGCGGTTGTTGGACGTGTTTGAGTGATGTGATTTAGCTTATTTGGTAAAAATCGAAATTTATAATATTGTAGCGCCGTTGGATTTGTTCCAGAGTTTAAAACAACGTATCTAAGAATACGGTGTCTGCAGATGATATTTTTAGATGATTTAGATGACATTTTAGATGTTTTAGATGATATTTTAGATGATGTTTTAGATGATAATTTAGATAATTCAGACAATATTTTAGATGATATTTTAGATGTTTCAGATGATATTTTAGATATTTTAGATGATTTAGATGACATTTTAGATGCTATTGTAGATGTTTTAAATGATTATTTAGATGATTTAGAAAATATTTTAGATGATATTTTAGATGATTTAGTTGATAAATTTATATCA
>JBBBDQ010000162.1:255000-257500 GCA_037127315.1 Ascarosepion bandense | reverse complement strand
TGTTTGATTTTTTTTTAATTAAACAGTATTTTTATATTTATGTCTACCGGCCTGATTATTTACGATAAATTTTTATTAGGAAAATGTGTGCTACCCAGCAGGATTCGAACCTGCGACCCCTATTACATAGGGGAAGCATACCATTTGATCTGAACCGTCTTGACCACTCGACCATGAATAGAAGATTGTGTTATATAAGCATGATAAAAACCTCGTCTGATCAGGAGGCTATTCATGGTCGAGTGGTCAAGACGGTACCAGAACAATTGGTATGCTTCCCTTATGTAATAGGGGTCGCAGGTTCGAATCCTGCTGGATAGCACACATTTTCGTAATAAAAATTTATCGTAAATAATCAGGCCGGTAGATATAAATATAAAAATACTATTTAATTAAAAACAGAATATCTACTTAAATACGAGTATCGGTAAAAATAATGTTCAAAAATAATTCATTACAATAATGAATGTAATTGTAGAAACACTGTACAGTTTCCTTTGGTTCCTTACAGAATCTGATTCTAATCAAAGTACTATTTCTTCTCTGGAAAACTCTAGTAATATAAAGATTTATATTTGTAGTTCTAAGAATTCACTGAAAAAAAGTGATTTTATCAACACACGTCTTTATTTAATAATAATAATATTTTTGGTATCTAAAACACACAAAAACTCCAACAGAAAAATGGAAAATTTTTAAAAAAGCTAGAATATGTAAGTCTTTAAACAGCGAATGCCCCTTGTGTCTATATGAAAAACTATGTATTATTAAATTTTATAAGAATAAAAATCTATTAAATAAACGTGATGAAATAAACGTTCTATGTTAGTTGGATGGTTGTTTTGTTTTTATGGCATATCAACCTCGGCGGCTCATTTATTGCCAACTAAATTTTATTTATTTATTACTTGTGACCCTGACACATGGAACTAAAGGGCAATACCCCCACCACTGATTTTCCGGATTATTGTCGATGAGATTTTGGACATGCTAGATGATTTTTGTTTGTTTTGTTTTTATGGAAAATCAACCTCGGCGGGTCATTTATTGTTAACTAAATTATATTTATTTATTGCTGGTAATACCTTTTTCTTTTCAACAATTTATTGTTGTTTTTATATAAGTTTTGTATCTAGTAATACTTTTTTTCTTTTCGAGTATCAAGATTCATTGGAATTTGTTTTTAAGGGCAGTGTCCCCTATTATTTAACCCATAAGTGGAAGGAAAGGACGGATTAATACCTTTTCCAAAGGTACCAGTGCTTAAGTGAATGCAGGTTATTCAACGGGAATTCGAACTCAGCTCACCGATTTCTCTTTTCCGAGCCGATATCCACTGCACCACAAAGCACATCCGTCACTAAACGCTTACAGCACCTGGTATTCCCAAGCGGTCGCCCATCTAAGTACTGACCAGGCTCAACGTTGCTTAACTTCGGTGATCGAGCGAGAACCGGTGTATTCAACGTGATATGGCCGTAGGCCACGTTCTATATAAACATTGAAAAATGGGTAAAATAGAATATAATATGGTTAAAAATTCGTCATAAAAGAATATCGATTAACTTACATATATCCGATAATTTCTTTTGTATTATGAGATAATATTAATGAAACAGATCTTAAAATTTTACAAATTAAGAGTTTATGGAAATCTGAGTAATTTATGCACTTTGAACCGAAATCAAAATAGTATGATGATACTCAAAAGTCTCTTCTTGTCAGATCAAAAATAAAAAAAAATGTTTTCTTTTTCTCATATTTATTTTTAAAAAATTACTGGGATACAGAGAAAACTAAGACAATAATCTTGTAACAAAAATGAATACATCACACCGGAAATAAGCAGTGCAGACTGTAACTCAATAGACTGACACTTTCCCGTTAAGATTGAAAGAAGAAACCTTGTATTTCCCAAACATAACCTATATTTAAAAATTTAAAAGTTGAACTAGATTTGATTAGTTAAATTAAACATACACATTAATTTTTCCATCTTCCCCCATCCATATAAACTCTTTAAATAACAAGCGTATTGTTTTCTACATTCAAACATAAACTACTTTCACAACAATGAGCGAACATTGCCTGATGACGAGGTAAAATGTTAAAATAGAAATTTCCGTATCACAATGTAAATTAAATTAATTTGAAAGAAAAAAAGAAAAGTTTATATATATATATATATATATATATATATATATATATATATATATATATATGCACTCTTCCATCTAACTTTAAGTTTTACAAGACGGTAGAATCCATCATACATAGAATAATAAAAGTTATTTTTAATCACCATGTGTTCGTATATAAATATATAGTCATCCGCAGACAGATCTGTTTCGCTGTATCACAGCTCATCAGTACTGTTAGACAGCCGATTGCTTTTTACCCAGGATTGAAACCCAACCGAATAGCTGTGAAAATTTTGTTTAAAGTGTAGATTAATTGTTGCTATTATTATAATTATTACCTGCTTTTTGTATGATATATT
>JBBBDQ010000162.1:165000-252500 GCA_037127315.1 Ascarosepion bandense | reverse complement strand
ATTTTAAAAATTCTTTCTTATTCAATTTACCTTCTTTCATTCATTCTTTTTTCTTTCTTTTAACTCTAATAGTTTTTTCTTTCTTTCATATTCACCTTTATTTATTTCTTGCGTTTTTTTTATTTCTTTCAACTCCAATATTCTTTCTTCTTCTTTCTTTCTTTCTGTTTTTTTTATCTTCATAATTTGGCCTTCATTTTTCAATATCAATTTCTCTATCTCGCTTTTTTTATTCCGCTTTCTTTTTCTTTCGTCATCGATTTATTATTTACTAGCAGTATAGCCCGGCGTTGCTCGGGTGTAATGAAAGCTTTAAAATTAATCCATGGTCCTGAAGCTCAGTCTCTTTGGACGTTAGCACGAAAAACTAAAAAGCAATAGCTGTTTCCAGTTAAAGCGAAACCGTAGACTGACAGAAAGATGAATGGATGTATGTCAAATTTTCATTTCCTGATATCGATATCAAATAAGTTTTTTCGTCGTAAACTGAATTTTGTAGGCTAAATAAGTCCTCTGAGTAAATGGTATCATGGCTGAGAATAAGAACTACAATTATACCTACTTAGAGCCAAACCCGAAGCAAAAACAAAAATAAAAGGGCTGAAAAAAATACAGACATACAGGCAGATAAACAAACACACACACAAACATCTTGCCTTTTATATATATATATATTATTGTTTTTCTGCACTATTTTAAGAGCTGCAACCTTGAAACTTCTGAATATCGTTTCTTATGTCTTTGTCTATGAGTGTATCAAATTTGATTAAAATCGGACCACTCCTTCTATAACACAATTTTTTCGATTTTCGATATTTATCGGGGGTACCTCGACACAAAACCTAGCTAAGAACACTTGCAGACGCTTATAGTACAACTGTGTAAATTTTCAAGAAAATCGGTTTAGCCGTTTCGGAGTCTATAGATAACGGACACACACACACAAACAGACACACACACATACACACACAGACAAATTCCATTTATAAATAAGTTTAGATTTAGATAGAAAGATTTTTTGATCTTTAGCTGGGGATATTTTTATTTTTTCTTTATCTCTGCATCTACCTCTTTTCCTTCTTATCTATAAACGATATATCCCGGAAAGGAATATCAGTGTAAACATTAGTGAAAGAATGGTACTCGACACAGGAATACGATATAACGTATTTATTGTACTACTGTACATTTAACAATCAGCTATAGATAACAATAAACGAGTAGGAATACACTATCAAATAGAGAATGCCTTCGCCTAAGACGTTAGCTCTCCCTTCGCACCGCTCGTCACCGTCTCTTATAGTCTCAGTCAGTCAGTCAGTCAGTTAAGCCCCATACGTGATACAGACTGGGCAGAAGATTATCCCGCAGTAGGTTGCCATTGCTTTCTACGGTAGACTGATTGCCAACCAAGGCTATAGAACCCAATCTGTCCTGTTATTTGACTCATAGCTGGAGGGAAGAGACGGATTAATACCTTTCCCAAGGGTATTTGCGCATAAATGAATGCAATGGATTCAACTGGAATTCGAACTCGGCTCCCCGGTTTGTCGTTCCAAGCAGATATCCACTGTACTACAAAGCACATCCTGATGAAGGGCAATAAAACAAAAGATGCCACTGATTTATACTTTGATGACATGATAACAAAACAACAAGAAGCCTTAGGAGGGGCAGTGCTGGGCTTTAAGCTGAGGAGAAGAAAAGTGGGTAAACTGGTGTTTAGAAGAGGCAACAAGGTCCCACATGTGACAGAAGAGATGAGTAGCTGGGAATTGTTCTCAGTCTGTGGGAAGCTGTGGGGGCACAACTTTGTTTCTGGATGGTTATAACCATCTTGCAACTACATGAAAAGAAGAGCAAGTGAGGTAGACTGGGAATGTAAAGTCGACGTTGAAACTGTTGCCATGATGCAGGAAATGTATATGATTGCAACGAATTCAACTGGAATTCGAACGCAGCTCTCGGATTTTTCGTTCCGAGTCGATATCCACTGCGCCACAACGCACATAGTCTAGAGCATTCTAATCTCAGGGATGGCAGGATGTTCCACTAAAACAATAGAAAATTCTCTTTCTTTTACATTTATTTCTCATTCTTATTTTTCTTTATAATCATTTTTTTCTTTTGTTCTTTTATATCCATTTCTCATTCATTCGTTCTTATTCTTTCTTTCTTTCTTTCTTTCTTTCTTTTTACTTCCCTTTTATGCATTCTTGCTTTCTTTTATATCCATTTCGTTTTCTTTCTTTCTTTCTTTCTTTCTTTCTTATGCAAGCCCTATTATCACGACAATTTATATATGGATATATTATTATCCAAATATATACTTTATTATAAATATGTTCATGTGCGTTGTGGTTCAGTGGATATAAGATCGGAACGAGGAATCGGAGAGCCGAGTTCGAATTCCGGTTGAATTTGTTGCCTTCACATCCATGCAAGTATCATTGGAAAAAGTGTGAATCTGTCGTTTCTCCCTCCATCCATGGGCTAAATAGCAGCACAGATTTGGTTCTTTAGCTTTGGTTGCAGCCAGTCTGCCATTGAATGTAATGGCAACCTACTGCCGGAAAATCTTCCGCCTAGCAAGTCATGTATTTTTCGAGACATAATGCGACACAGAGATCCGAAGGCAAATTGGCATGGCGAAGGACGCGTTCCAAAAGCTGAGTAAAGTATTAAGACACAGGAAACTGCACTAGAAACAAAGAAGAAAGTACTGGAATGCTATGTGATGTCAGTTCTTCAATATGGCAGTGAATGTTAGACAAAATCAACAAAGATGAAGGGAAAACTTGAAGCATCTGAAATGTGGTTCTACAGAAGGATGCTGCGGATATCGTGGACAAAGTATGTGAGCAATGACGAGGTGTTGGAAAGGATGGAAACGAAAAGGAAATTAATATTGGGCATCATGTTGGGACGCCCGCGCCTATTCGGCTATAATGGACTATTCCATTACTATGTAAAGTAATGGTGGCATCTACGTAGGAGAGTGTGCCGTGCAGCCGATCGACAAGTCAGTCGTAGACTTCCGGTGACGACCCGGAAGTACCCATTGCTCATACTACGTCTTACGACGGTTGAGACGATTAACCTCTATTCTTGTATTGGATACTAATAACCTTTGTAAAGACTATTTTCACGGAATACAACAATTAACCTATTCCTGTTGTTGAGTTAGTTATTCTTACTCACGACATAACACATCAGGAAGAGACAACTGAAATTCCTGAGACATGCAATGATGAAGTGGGGCTTGGAGAACCTGATGCTAACAGGCCAGACAGAGGGGGGAAAAGAGGAAAGCAGCGGGTAACATATCTGAAGCGCCTGAGCAGGTGAATCACAGAGCGGGGGTTGCGAGATATTACAGGAGAAAGCCTGCTAAAAGCCATTAGGGATATGAAGACATGGAAGGCCATGATCGCGTGTACCCTGAAAGGACAAGGCACATAGAAGAAGAAGAATGGCCCAAGCCTGTTTCACGTATTCCAGTTGACTGACTGACAATTATTACAAAAAGAAAATATTTATACATTTCTTTACAACCCTTCATATTTTCTGTTCTCTATAGCTAATGACAACAACTATGGAATTATCACACTTAGAAAATGTTCACTTTTGCATTTTTATATAGTAATAAATAAATAAAGTACAGATAAGACTCAAAACATCTATATATTAATAACGTGACCCCTACGTGTGTCACGCATTTGCTGTAATGACACAAGAAGTAAAACTCATGCATTTCTTTTTCTTTTATAAATTTTACTGTATTACAGTATGACTGGGAGATATAAAATAAATTACTAAACTTTATTACATAGTTGTTAACAGCTTACAATTAAAGACAACTGCCTGCTTTTTGAAACCAGTGACACCAAATTAGGTAAAAACAACTCTCAAGGCTCAGTCCCTAAAACATCTAGCTAGATCAATTACGACTGAATAGTGAATTCGATCCCCACTGGATGCCCCAGACTATCGGCTTTGTGCTACATCTAAACTACGCTTAGAAAATCATTTTGGGCCCCTCGGTGTGGTGCAATAATTAGCAAGTTTGCTTCGCTAGAACCTATTACAACTATGTAATGAGTTCGATCCTCATTGGGCACCTCATAGTTTTGGCCTTGTGCCACGTTTAAGCGGTGCTTTGAAAATCAAATATGAGTTTCCTCATTTAAAGTATATTACCGGTTCACACTCCACCCACGTCTATTGAATAGGTGAAGAGGCTCATCCCTTGTTCCCTGTTTAGGATGTGGTTTCCGGCTTTCTCTTTTCCAATCTTTTCACTCATTTCTTTTTTTTTTCAGTTGGAGTAATAGACTAAACTATCGCCCGGTTCACACTCCACCCACGTCTATTGAACAGGTGAAGAGGCTCATCCCTTGTTCCCTGTTTAGGATGTAGTTTCCAGCTTTCTCTTTTCCAATCTTTTTACTCTTACATAGCCCCCTGCAAACCCAGTTTTTTAAAAGTAATTATGTATTTCATACTTCTTTTAGTATTTATTGCCTAGAGGATAATTCGATATGAAAACACAATGGTTCTTTTATTATCATTACTTTGCAAAATTTTACAAGGCAAGGAATCAAACATGAACTTGTCCGAATCGCCCTAAATTTTCTTCATTCTTTCATTGGTGAAACTAGGTAATTATCTAATATTTGTAAACTCATTTGATGCACATGTTATTGTGCAATATTGACAAAAAATATTCTATTTTCATTTACAATTATTCACTTGCCAATAAATACTACATAAAAAAGTATAAAATACATAATATTTTTAAAACACTGGAGAGGCCTAATAATTATGGCCGCTAGTGTATATATATACATATATATATATATATATATATATATATATATATATATATATATATATATATATATATATAATATTTATTGCAAAGTGGATAATTGTAAATGAAAATAGAATGGTTCTTTTGTTATTCTACCTTAGCAAAATTTTTTCAAGGCAAGGAAGTAAAAATAAAACTCGTCCGAATCACCCTAAATTTTATTTATTCTTTCATTGATGAAGCTGCAATATAAGTAATTATTAAATATCTATAAATTCATTTAATGCACATGCTATTGTGCAGCAGTAAAAAAGAACCATTCATTCTATTTTCATTTACAATTATTCACTTAGCAATAAATACTAAAGAATAGTATGAAATACATCATTTTTTAAAACACTGGTGTGGCCTAATAATTAAGGCCGGCAGTGTATTCAGTCAAGGATGGAAAGAGACATGATCGCCCAAGCGTGTAACACGTATGGCAATTAAATGACTGACTAATCTATAGATGCCAACACGAGGAGAACTACGAATAAGAGTTGTTAAAATAAAACAAGTAAAGAATTTAAAATATGTGGAAGTGTTTACATGAAAGATGCGACAGAGAAGTGCATTGGTACAGCGAAAGATATCCTTCCAAATCTAAGCAAAGTCTATGAAACAGGATAATATCGTTCGAAACTAAGAAAAAAGTACTGAACCGTTAAGTGATATCTGTCTTTCTGGATGACATTAAATGCTGGATAATATCATCAAAGATATAATGTAGTTCTACAGAAGGATGCTGAGAATGCCATGAACTGAGCATTTGAGTAGAAACGAAATTTTAGAGAAAATAGAAACAGAAATAACACTTAAACTCTTATGTAATATCAATCCGGATGTGCATTGTGCAGTGGATATCGACTCGGAATGAGAAAGCGGGGTGCCGAGTTCGAATTCCAGTCGAATTCCTTGCATTCACTTCTTTACAAATACTCTTGGGAAAGGTATTAATCCGTCTCTTCCCTCCAGTTATGGGTTAAATAAAAGAACAGATTGGGTTCTATAGCCTTGGCTGGCAACCAGTCTACTGCAGAAAGCACTGGCAACGTTCTGCAGGATAATCTTCTGCCCAGTCAGTCATGTCTCTTTCGAGACATGATCGCCCAACGCCTGTGTCACGTATGGCATTTCAGTGACTGACTGAATATCAATCTTCTTATGTATAAATGCTATACGATTGTAGATATCTTTCTGAGAAAACTACGATATTAGTAGTAAATAACGCTGAGTTTTTTCGACGAGTTCAATGAATAAATAACTGAATATACACACTGAAGAGCAAATAAGTGAACGAAAGCATAAATTTTGTATATATAATTATATATAATTTTATGAATAAAAAAGACATGAAGAAAACTTTTGAAATCCTCAAAGCAGAAATTGGAAGACAAAGAAGAGATACTTTTTCCAAAATGCACATATGGCAGAAAATACTCTCCCCTTCAGTCAGTTAAGTGCCATACGTGAAACACGCTTGGGCGATCATGTCTCGAAAGAGACATGACTGACGTTTTTCTTTTTTTTTTTAATCATCTCACCCCAAGCAAGGCATTCCACTGCCACTACTGCGCATGGGGCTACATAGGGGAAGGTAAAGAGAAGGAGTGGTTAGACATAGGGAATGTCAGGAGGAAGGTGACAGATAAGTAAGGATACCGAGGATGAGGGTTGGGCAGATGGGAAGAGTGTTTGATAGATGGGAGCAGGTTAGTGTGTTAGGAGGTGTCTATTGACCTTACATTTAAACTCCTGGAGATTGTATCCTTCGGGGAAGCAATCGTGTGGAAGAGAATTCCACAGTCGGGAAGTGCGAGGAAAGAAACTGTTGGAGTAGAAGTTGCGGTTGCATTTTATCGGTTTTTCTGTAAAAGGGTGGGATCTAGTTGCTAATCTAGTATCTCGTGCAAATTCGTATTTAGGGGGCACCAGTGATCTAAGTTCATCGGAGCAGAAGCCGTGAAAGTATTTATAGAAGAGACACAGCGAAGCCACGTCTCGCCGGTGGGAGAGAGACTGCAGGCGGTCTGTCAAGTCGGTATCTATCACATTACAGACCCTCCCCTGAACCTTATCAAGAAGCCCGAGGAGAATAGCAGGGGCACCCGTCCAGATATGGCAACAGTATTCAATGCACGGGCGGATGGTAGATTTATAAATGTGCAGGATAGATTCAGACGGAAAAAACCTCCGGGCCCTGCACAGAGAACTAACTATGATAGCAGCGGATTTAGCAATGGATTCGATATAGCCATTCCACTTGAGGTCCGCTGAAAGTGTGAGACCAAGGAGGCGTAATGTTTTACTCTCTGGGAGGCAAGCCGGTCCATGCTAATAGGAAGCATGTGATATTTATTAAAAAAAAAATTTAATTAACTTTTAAAATTTTGTTTTAGTTATATCTTTATTTAATTTTTAATTTATATTTAATTTTATTTTTAATTTTTAATTTTTTATTTCTTATTTCTTATTTTAGTTTATCTATATCTAGATTTATCTTTAATTAGATTAACTTTATTTTTTTAAATCTTATATCTATTTTTTCCCCTAAATATTTTTTAACAAATAAAAATTCTGTTTTCTAATACTTTAACCCATGTATATATGCTAGTTTTGTTTGACACGTATTGAGCGTCTCTAATATATGAATCTTTTCTTTTTTCTTTTCTTTTCTTTTCTCTCCTTTTCTTTATACTACTTACCCTCCCCACACTCTATTCTGTTTTGTTTAACCCAATTCTCAGTTTAACAACACTTCCTATTCCATCTCTTAAACCCTTTCCCCTTGTAAAGCCAGACGAAGCCGAATTCTCAAATTTTTCCCTTACATCTCTATCTAAAAGTAAAATCTGAAAAATAGACGTTAATTGCAAATCAAAATTTTTTTGAGACGTAAATTTCTCAGTTCTTAAACGTCCTTTTTATTTTTCATTTTGAAAAAGTGTTAGTTGCTGACGATATGTGAAATCTCTCTTAGGGATTTCATGTTGAAATGATCACACACCAACAATTTTGAACATTGAAAACTTATTTTATTTTATATCAGTTCTGTAATTTTAATTACATTGAGCTATCCACCTGTATCATTTTTTAATATTAAAATTTTAATATTAAGTAGGATCAGGTTTTTGGGATTTACCTTCCTACTTTTTCCTTTGGATTAAAGTCATTTATATATATATATATATATATATATATATATATATATATATATATATATATAATATTTCACTCCTCTGTTGCTCAGGGGTTTGGATTAATATTTTTTTCTTATGTTTTAATATAAGATACTTACTAATAGGCACATCAATATATATGTTGACGTCATTCTAGGCGGCATATCGATAAAAATATTTTGTTGTCTTTTTTGACGACATAGAATAACTTCTATAGTTAAATCTGGGTTTTAAATAACCCATAGAGGTTGATATAACTCTAAACAAAAAGCCAAAATATTAAATGATAATTCGACTTATCGTTTTTCTTTCATCTGCTTTGTTCCTTCCTGTGTTTATACATGACGCTTTCAAGTTTCAATAATTAATTATTTAAATATTGGACAGAGTTATATAAATCAGTATGTTGGATTAACACATAATAAAAGAAAGCCCAGAAAATGTGACACTTACTTTTCTTTTTCTTCTTCTTTCTTTTTTTTATTTGACTTTTTTCTGGATAATTTTGATCCATTCATTGTTGTATGAATTTGGTCTGATGAGCGGTCTGTAAGAGCCCAATGCAATCACAAGATGCTTTTTATGAAATGGACGTTCCAGGATTTGAATGTTTGGTTCTCGCATTGTTCATGGTAGCCATATATTATAATAGTGTGACGATACTTTTAAGAGTTTAATTTTATAATTTAATTTGATTTGAACTAGAACTTAAACATGATATTGGAAAGCAAAATCTTAAAAATCAAATTAATTAAAATTTGAATTAATTAGTATAATATTTTTTAGCACAAGGTTATATTTTTTGCCTATGGATCAAGAGGATTACTTTTTGTTTTTGTTTTAGGTTAAAAACAAAAGAAATTAATAATGAAAACAATGTATTTTCTCACACTTCCCGCATGTGGAACTCTCTTCCATATACTTGCTTTCTTGACGGCTACAACCTCCAGGAATTTAAATGCAATGTCAATTCCTATCTCTTATCCACTTGACTCCAGTCCTTTCTACATCACCCCGTATATCTTGTTCTTATTTCTAGCTCTACCTTCGCAACTGTCTTCACACCTGTGTCCCCATCATTCTCTTTCTCTTTCTCTGACACCCCCTGTGACTGGTCCGCCTTTCTCTTCTCTCCCCTCCTGTCTAAACTTTTACTATAATGTAAAAACTAGCAGTATAGCCCGGCGTTGCTCGGGTGTAATCAAAGCTTTAAAACTAATCCATGGTTCTGAAGCTCAGACTCTTTTGGACGTTGGCACGAAAGACTAAAAAGCAATAATTGTTTCCAGTTAAAGCGAAACCGTAGACTGAAAGAAAAATGAATGGATGTAAGTCAAATTTTGATCTCCTGGTATCGATATCAAATAAGTTTTTTCGTCATAAACTGAATTTTGAAGGCTAAATAAATCCTCTGAGTAAATGTTAACATGGCTTAGACTAAAAACTACAATTATAACTGCTTAGAGCCAAACCCGAAGCAAAAACTAAAATAAAAGGGCTGAAAAAAAAATAGACATATATATATATATATATATTATCGATTTTCTACACTATAGTAAGAACTGCAACCTTGAAACTTCTGAATATCGTTTCTTATGTCTTTGTCTATGAGTGTATAAAATTTGATTAAAATCGGACCACTCCTTCTATAACCCGATTTTGTCGATTATTGATTTTCGATATTTATCGGAGGTACCTCGACACAAAACCTAGCTAAGAACACTCGCAGACGCTTGTAGTACAAGTGTAAATTTTCAAGAAAATCGGTTCAGCCGTTTCGGAGTCTATAGGTAACGGACACACACACACACACACACATACACACACACATACACACAGATACACATATACATACACAGAGATACATACAAACATACACACACAGACACATACACACAAATACACGCACATATACACACAGACACATCCACACACAGACACACACATACAGAAACATGCATACGCACACACATACAGAAACACATACACACACACAGACAAAGTTCCATTTATAAATAAGTTTAGATGTCTGCGTATCAGTGGCAGTACCGTCTTGCTTGGGTGAAAAAATGTCTGCACAGAAGACATTATGTTAAAACGTTTTTGAGCACATATTTATTTCTATGCTTGCATGTGGTCAGCAATTCTTTTGTTAAGTAAATTAGGGTTATTAAATATTTTTCGATAACAAGGTTTTCTTAAAAGGCAGACTAGACCTTGCATCTTTCCTTTTCCGTTATAAGATTAGGCACCCTATTTAATATTGCATAAAATCATTTTACGATCGTAATAACGTTATTTTCATTGGTTTTCAGTAAAGCCCAAATAAAATTTAACATCGCCATAAGAATAGATGCTAGCTCAGTAAATTATACTTTCGGTCACGCAGTAGCCATTTACTGAGTATGTCTTTTATTTCGTTTTTTTTTTCTTTGACAGTTTTAATTATTTTTAGTAGTTACTATTATTTTGAAGGTGGGACATGTTATTGCTTTATATTATATTGTGTTATAACATATATCTGAACTTATTTATAAATGGAACTTTATCTGTGTGTGTGTATGTATCTGTGTGTGTGTGTGTGCGTGTGTGTGTGTGTGTGTGTCCGTTACCTATAGACTCCAAAATGACTGAACCGATTTTCTTGACAATTCACACAGTTGTACTATAAGCGTCTGCGAGTGTTCTTAGCTAGGTTTTGTGTCGAGGTACCCCCAATAAATACCGAAAATCGATAATCGAAAAAATCGGGTTATAGAAGGAGTGGTCTGATTTTAATCAAATTTGATACACTCATAGACAAAGACAGAAGAAACGATATTCAGAAGTTTCAAGGTTGCAGTTCTTACAATAGTGCAGAGAATCGATAATATATATATATATATATATATATATATATATATATATATATATAAAAGGCAAGATGTTTGTGTTTGTGTGTGTCTGTTTATTTGTCTGTATTCACGCAAATATTTTTTAGGCTGAGTCTGAGCTCCAGGACTATGAATTAGTTTTAAAGCTTTCAGTACACTCGAGCAACGCCGGGTTATATAGCTAGTCACATATATATGTGATCATATCATATTTAAATATACGTTTGTGTGTGTGTGTGTGTGTGTGTGAACATTTTTACCACCCTCGTATATTTGGAACAAAGCAGGAAGTATGGAACTCAGTGTTCAGAGAAATGTTTCGGTCATCCACTGTCAGAAGACAAGAAAGAGAAAGTAAAAAATTATTTACTACCGTCCTCTTGCCTAATTGACTGGTATGGATCCGGTCAGACAGTTAAGTGTCATACACTATTTGGGCAATCATGTCTCGCAAGAGACATGACTGACTAGGCAGAAAATTATCCCACAGTAGATTGCCATTGCTTTCTGCGGTAGACTGGTTGCCGACCAAGGCTCTAGAACCCAATCTGTCCTGCTATTTAACCCATAACTGGAAGGAAGAGACGGATTAATACCTTTCCAAAGAGTATTTGCGCGTAAGTGAATACAATGGATTCAACTGGAATTCGAACTCGGTTCCCCGGTTTCTCGTTCCGAGCCGATATCCACTGTACCACAACGCAAATCCATGGATCCGGTATAATCTAGTAATAAATAACAAAAATAATAACTAGAAAGGGCAGTCAATGACAACAAACCTCTGCTAAAGCAATACCGACATCATCTCAGCGATTAGCAAGGGATGATTATTAAAATGAGTAAGAATAACTGTAATGAAATCATCTTCTCAGGAGTGAAAATACAAAAAAGAAATGAATGCGACCGCTCTTAGAATTAAATGCTTACTTAAGACAAAACAGTATTTAAAATGATTTAGGAGATGTAATTGAGTATTTGGCATTTGAAAGGCAAAAATAAAATTTTATTAATAAAATTGGAAAATAATCCAGAAACTTTATTCCGTATCAGATCGAACTCAGAATCTAATCAGTTCGTGCTAATCATTCCTGAAAGTTTGATCCGAATCCATTCTGCGCGTATTGAGATATCTTGACCACAGACTGACAGACAAGCAAACAAACAAATAGATAAACGCTACCGAACACAATAATAATTTGATTTGCGAATTTAATGTATAGAAGAGAATATCAAAAACTACAACGATTTAAAATATTACTTTTTAAACGGTTGGAAAGTATCAGTAAAAAAAAGTAATTAGAGTACCTGTGGTCATTGGAGCACTGGGCTGTTGCACAAGAAATATAGAAATAAGCCTGCAGATATTCGATTGACATTTGGAAATAGAGTCATTAGAAAAAGTTTGCTTACTCGGAAGAGCAACGATACATGGAAAGGTTTGAACTACAGTCTGTCTGTATCAAGAAAAAATCATACGTTCATTTTCCCAAATATTGACCTGATAATAAAGACTTAACAGCATTTAACCTCATAGTCTCCGAATAATGAACTTAAATCACTGGTGCCCCCTAGGTGTGAATTTACACGAGATACTAGATTGGCAACTAGGTCCCACCCTTTTACAGTGAAACCGATGAAATGTAACCGCAATTTCTACTCAAACAGCTTCTTTTCTCGCACTTCCCGCCTGTGGAATTCCCTTCTGCATGCTTGCTTCCTCGATGGCTACAACCTCCAGGAGCTTAAATGTAGGGTCGATAGACACCTCCTAACACACTAACTCACACCCATTCTCTCCAACTCTCTCCCTATGTACATCCTAACTCGTCTATCATCCTCCTTCTGACATTTCCTATACCCAATCGCTCTATGTAACCCCCTGCACTATAGTGGCAGTGGAATGCCTTGCTTGGGGTGATATGATTAAAAAAAAAAAAAAATGTTCTACCTGAAAGGTTATGTGTAACTAGTACCAAACCTTGTCCTTGTATTGCGTGTATGTGCTTTCTCACTCGGAGCCTGTATCCACTGCATCACAACACACAGTTATTATACATTTCTAATAAAATTAATACTTCTTAAGGATGGCGATTCAAAATTATGATCATTAAAACAGTTTGTAATTATGCAGGTAAGAACGGAATAAGCTCTTGCTAATGATCTAGAAGTAATTTTTTCTGTTGATCGTTTGAGGGGCAAGAAATTAGATCGATTGTGTGTCGTACTCTTTATTACATTTTTGCTTATTGCTTTATTTATTCAAGATTCCGAGCCCGATAGGTCCTTGTGAACTTAGAAAGAGCGTCGACAGTGAAAGTCGTTTTTTATTCTCTTTTAACTGATAAGGATTACTTGGTGATAAGATGTTGCAACATTAAAAATTGTTTTCGAATATCTGGGCATAAGAGATAAAACTTGGGACGCTGCAGTTGGGGCGCAGATTGACTGACTCAAGGTCAGTGTTTTCTTTTTGGTGTAAGCCAACCGAATTCTGTAAAAACAAAACAACAACCAAAAAACAATTCGGGAATTACGTATATTTAAATTTAATTATATATTTATATATAATAAATTTATTTAATTATTTAATTTTTTAATTTTTAATTTTTTTAATCGTTTCACCCCGAGTAAGGTATTCCACTGCCACTATTGCGCAGGTGGTTACATAGGGTCGGGGAAGTGATGAGAAAGGATGGTTAGATATAGGAAATGTTAGAAGGAGGGTGATAGGCGGGTAAGGATACCGAGAATGACGGTTGGTTAGATGGTGAGAGTGTTTGAGAGAACAGATGCAAGTTAGTGTGATAGGAGGTGTCTATTGACCGTACATTTAAACTCCTGAAGATTGTAGCTGTCGAGGAAGCAGGTATGTGGAAGGGAATTCTACAGGCGGGAAGCGCGAGAAAAGAAGCTGTTGGAGTAGAAATTATGGTTACATCATATCTGTTTCACTGTAAAAGGGTCGGACCTAGTTGCTAATCTAGTATCTCGTGTAAATTCGTACCTAGCCGGCACCAATGACCTAAGTTCATCGGAGCAGAAGCCGTGAAAGTACTTGTAGAAGAGACACTGGGAGGCCACGTCACGCCGGTGAGAGAGTGGTTGCAGCCGGTCCACCAAGTCAGGATCGATCACGTTACAGATTCTCCGTTGTATTTTGTCAAGAAGCCCGAGGAGAGTAGCAGGGGCACCCGACCAGATGTGGCAGCAGTATTCAATACACGTGCGGATGGTAGATTTATATATTTGCAGGATAGATTCAGACGGGTTTCATTTTTTAAATATTTCTACTTGTTTAAAACGTTGATAATTGGTTTGCAGTTATTAAGTAAATGAAATGCGGCATAAATATTTATTTTTAAGAAAATCCAAAAGATACAAGCTATCATTTCGCACTTTAATATGAGTATATGACATTCTATATGCATCATCAATCTTTACCTACCTAGACACTCGGGAGATGGCTTGGGAACCAGTGGAATAAAAGGAAAATACGCACTTCCTCTAACTACAGAAACATGAATCGATAGTTGGAAAATGCGCCCAGTCTTTTTTTCTGAAGGAAACTTAGCTGCCCGGCAAACCGGCTACTTAATTTTTAAAAAAACCACGTGGATCCCTCCCTCTCTCTCCCTCTCTATTTCTCTCTCTCTCGCTCTCTCTCTCTCTCTCTCTCTCTCTCTCTCAGAGACACACACAAACACATGAACACACACACACGCACACACAAACTACAACTAAGTACATGAATATTACCTTTCCTTTTATAAACGTACATATAATTTTCTCTTTCTCTTCATTTGTGTTGTATCCCGAGAGGGGATAAACAGAGAAAAAATAGTGCAAGAAATAACTCTTAACACTGAGGATATATAAATAGAGATTTATTATACCTCAGTACAATAAACCAAATACAAGTACACCAACGAACAGTTAACAAGAATAACATTTAAGAAGGCAATGTCTCTGTATAGGACGTAGGCGTCCGTCTTGAGAAGAAGGCTTCCGTCTAGTGACGTCTAACTCTCGTCTAAGGCCGATGGCTCTCGATCTCTTGTATAATGACGAAGACTCTCGATCACTCCCGTGACTCTCGTATAGTCATGAACACTCTCGTAGTTCGTTCTAGTCCCGGTCTTTTATAACCCGGGTCATACCCATTCCTGGGTAAGGCAGGATATTCCTCCACAACAATTTGTATGCTATGTTGTGCCAGAAATAAATATATATTTAAAACTCCTCCATGTGTTGAATTTCCTAAATGCCCCATCATTCTTTTTCTGCCCCCCCCCCCTAGATGGCGTGAAAATCAGCGATATAAAAATGAAAAGATTCACTCCCACGGCCTATTTTTGGTTTCTCAGAAAAAGGAAGCGATATTTGTCAGAAACAGGAAGTGATATTTTCCTTGTGGAAGAGACTTCAACTTATTTAACTTTCGTCGATCTTAACTGTCGACATCTTGATTCGACTTCATCAACAAAATATATATTACATTAAAATCACCAGAACAGGGAGAGTGAAGAAAAGAAAATTATTTCATGTAAATTTGCTATTTTTATTGAAAACCAAACTAGTTACATTCTATCATCGCTGATCAAACCATGAATCACGATAAATCGATAATCCCTGAGGGAGGCCCCGTGACTGGTACGCATATTGAGTTTTGAAATCAACTAGGTCTCACCCTTTTACTGGAAACAAATAAATTGTAAACGCAAATTCTACTCCATCAGCTTCTTTTACTCGCACTTTCCGCCTGTGGAATTCCCTTCCGTTTACTTGTTTCCCTGACAGCTACAATCTACAAGAATTTAAATGTAAAATCATTAGTCATCTCCTATCTCACTAACCTGTATCCTCTCTCTCATGTTCCTTTCTCCGTCCACTCCACTCTCATCAGTATTCTCATCCTTCTCTTACCCACTTCCTGACACCCCCATAACCTGTCACTCTTTCTCATAACTTTCCTCCTATGTAACCCCTGCATAACAGTGGCAGTAAAATGCCTTGCTTGGGGCGATAGGATTATAAAAAAACTATACTATTATAATGTGGTTATAAAGAGGGGGATCAATTCTACATTACAATCAATGTATAAATTGATCCCTCATTTTATGGCCACAATTATCCTTCTACTACCCACTTCCTGACACTCCCATAACCTGTCACTCTTTCTCATAACTTTCCTCCTATGTAACCCCCTGCAAAACAGTGGCAGTAAAATGCCTTGCTTGGGGCGATATGATTATAAATAAACCAAAAATCAAACAAACTTAAAATTGAAACTTATACACACAATTCATTACTAAAAGAGCTGAGAAAATTGTTGGTTTCTTATACCGCTCCAATAGGTACATGACCCTTCTTAATATCCTTTACATTGACTGAAGTAAAAATCAGGACAAAATGGAGTACTGTTGCTACATATTGCCAATAGCTGCCCAGTCTTTACTTTCCAGTTTCGAGAGAGTCCAAAAACGTTCATGCGGTTGACACATCATTTTCTATCCTACAAACACTTTTTCCATGGACGAAACGTCAAAAGTCTCTCACTGTTCTATCGCAATTTTCATGGAAAGTCCCCAGTTCTAACCTTCAGGCGAAGACCGTCTTGCTACATACATTGTAGCGAATCTCACACATTCATTTCCTATTCCATCTGTGAGATGTAAATTCCACTATATCAGTTTCTACACCACGAAACATGAATCTGTAGTGAATAAGAAATTGAAAATTAAAATCAACCTACTTCTTCACTTTTACAAAAATTCACAATGACGTGTGAAATCCTGGTTTTGCCGAATAAAAAAGGATTGACCATGTACTTAAAGAAAAAGTAGAAACCAGATTTTGCAAATAAAGTTTAAAATCCCCCTGTCCTAACACTACCGGTATTGTGCAAAAGTATTAGGCCAGGGGTTATTTTCCTAAAAACTTTACTGAAATTCAAATACAGGTGAAAAGCCAAGTTAATTGCTAATAAATATTGATTACTTAAAACTAGTTGTAAAAGAAATGTATTATTAAGAAGTTATATTTAATTTTTCTTATTTTCAAATAAACAAGTTATTTTGAAACTACTCTATTGAACATCTATGGGATATTTTGGATAAAAAATTGATAAATCTAATGTTACTTCACAAGACACACTTTGGGACAAATACAAACTGCTTGGCAGGAGATACCATTAGATACATTGAAGCTTGTGATGCCAATGCCTGACAGAATAAAGGCTGTGAGCAAGGCAAAAGTCTATTATACAAAATATTAAATTTATTTCGTAACAAGTATTTATTTTGCTTGTTAAAACATTTGTTGAGTAAATCAAATAAAATTAATTTAATTAAATTCTTTATTTCTGTCAATATGCCTCATAAAAGATAAAATAGTTCTTGTCCTAATACTTTTGAACAGTACTGTATATATATATATATTTATATATATATATATATATATATTTATATGCTAAGTGCGATTGTTAAATTGTCGCAATTATTTTATTATTTCAAGGCAAAACGTTATTATACTAAATAATATTAAATCTATTTTGTAAGAAGTATTTTTCTTGTTAAAGCATTTGTTGAATGAAACAAATGAAATTAATTAATTTAATTAAATTGTTTATTTTCTGTCAATATACCTCATAAAAGGTATAATAGTTCTTGTCTTAATATTTTGCACAGTACTGTTTATCTAGAGCGGCGTATCTCACCATTTTTAAGCAACGGCACACCTATGAACAAATAGCAATATTATGGCACACTTAACAAAGTTTTTAAATTTTCTCATTGAATTGGTCATCTATTGAAGCTATAGCGAGGTGGTTAATGTCTATTATTTCGGCCTTGTGTCATTCATAATCGAACTACATACAGCTTACAAGTTTTATCCAGAATTATCAGAAGGCAATTTTCATTATAATCAGAAGGTTGGTTGTCGGTTGGTTATAGATTGGAATGTGTGGATTAGTGTGGAAGAATAAAATATACATTTTACATGATTGAATAGAAATTTATTAAAAGAATAAAATAACAAAAATTGGTAGAAATTAATGTTCCATTAGAAACAAGTAATGAGTTAAGGGCATCAAGAGTTGTAGAAAATGTTCTTAGTAGTAATTTGTTAGAAAGAGTTTATTGCGCATGTATGTATGAGCGTTTGTTTGGTAGTTTTTTTAGATAGAGAAAAAGCAGTAAAATGAATTAGCACATGAGAAAGAAGGAGAAAGAGAACGAGTTTGCGATGCGACCTTACGTCTTGATCGACTTGAAGTTTCTCCTTTTTTACATTTTAGTGTGTCGTCTCGCTGCTTCTATCTGACTGTCTGACTGACACTGACCGAAGCCTTTTATTGCCATTTATTTTTTACGCACTGGATCGTTAAATCTTTTTAGTCTTGCAAATCGCTTCCAGTGCTCAGAAAATCAATTTAACATAAAATAAGAATATTATGAGAACAAAAATATACATTTTTCATGTTAAAATTGAAAATTATGAAATGAATAGAATAACAAGAATAGGTAGTAGTTAAAAGTTCAATGAGACACAAGTAATGAGTTAAGGGTATCAAGAGTATAGAAAATGTTCGTAGTAGTAATTTGTTGGAAAGAGTTTATGCGTACGTATGTATGTCATTTGAACGAGTGTTTTTGTACTTTTTCAAAGAAATTTCTTTGGACTTTTAAGCTGCACGTGGAATTCTTTTATTTCTTATTTTCTTTCCACTTCCGTTAACCCCACACTCACTGATTTACCTATATCCAATAATGGAAAAATAAACTTTATTTTTTCAAATGGCTTTGAAACATGTGTGTGGGTGTGAACTCTGGTTGGAAGGATTTACTTATTTTTTCTCGTTGAAACTCGCTAAAGTAAGTTATTATGTTTATTTATTTATTTATTTATTTATTTTTAATTATTATTTTTTGCTTAATTCTCTAGTCATTTGAACGAGTGTTTTTATATTTTTTCAAAGAAATTTCTTTGGACTTTAACTACGTTAAAACTTAGTGAACTCACCACTTTTTTTTTTTAAATTGGAGTAGATAGTACTTACTATCGCCCGGTTTCACACTCCACCCCCTTCTTTTGAACAGGAGTAGAGGTGATCACCTTGTTTCCTGTTTAGGAAGGAGTTCCCGGTCTTTCTACCTCCTTCTTCGGTCTTAGTGTTAGGTCAGTTGGAAACTCTTTGCAGTTATTGACTATGGTGGCAATGTCTCTCCATTCTGAGGGTACCTGGTTGGCAGTTTCCTGGTGGCTGCTTCCGACTGGTAGTTAGGAGCCCGAACTCTTGCGTAGCGTCTTGAGAGGCTGCTCTGATCAACAGTTGAATAATATCGGAGTTCCTGTAGTGCCATATCGCGCATGGACTGGCGTCCCTTCACGATCCTCCGGTGGGCAACCCCAAGGCCACATTATGTTGCAGGCTGGGCCAGTCTCCATTCCTCACATGCTGCAAATAGTGACCGACTGATTCAACTGTAGACCTCTCTCCTCAACCAATACACCATGAAAAAAAAAATACCAAACTCAAACCAGATACTCAGAAAACGCCCAAACCTCTCTGTGTCACGTTCACTAACATATCTTAGCTCTGTGTGAAACTAACCTTGACCCGTATATCCCCTCCTCTGAGTTCTATGTTCCTGGCTACCTTCCCCTCTTCAAGAAGGACTCCAACGTCCATATGCATGGGCTTGATGTATATGTCAGTGAACACCTCCCCCAGCTAGAGTAACATCGCTTGAATCCCTGGACCAGTCTTTCATGTGCTTCCGTCTCTCACTTCTAAGCTCCGTTAGCTATCTCTTCTTCCTCTACCGCTTCCCCTCCTCCTCTGACTGCTCAGTACTTGACAGCATCTCTGACAATATCGACAAGGCTATTTCTTCTTACCCATCTGCCCATATTTTCGTGTTTGGTGACTTTAACGCCCACCATAACCGCAGTTTCTACTCCAACAGCTTCTTTTCTCGCACTTCCCGCCTGTGGAATTCCCTTCCGCATGCTTGCTTCCCCGACGGCTATAACCTCCAGGAGTTTAAATGTAAGGTCAATAGACACCTCCTAACACACTAACCATCCCATTCTCTCCAACTCTCCCCCTTTGTACTTCCTAACTCGTCTATCGCCCTGTGTAACCCCCTGCGCTATAGTAGCAGTGTAATGCCTTGCTTGGGGTGACATGATTAAAAAAAAAGAAAAAATGTATCAGCTTTTGTTTAGTAGGAATGTCTTTGAAGGGAGAAGAAGCAGTAAAAGAAATTATCACACGAGAAAGAAGGAGAAAAAGGACGATGTGCGACGCGATTTTCTATGTCTGGGTCGACTTGAACTTTCTGCCTTGTCACATTTTAACTTGTCTCTCCTGCTTCTATATGTCTCACTAGCGCTGATCTGATCAAAGCCTTTATAGTCATTCAGATTTTTTGCACTGGATCGCTAAGTCCCTTTAGTCTTGCAAATCTCTTCCATTGGTCAGAAAATCAATTTAACATCTACTTGCCAAATCCGGTTTCGACTTTTTCTTTAATCACATGATCAATCCTTTTTCTATTAGGGAAAAACAACGATTTCATACGTCGTTGTGAATTTTTGTAAAAGTGACGAAGAAGGTTGCTTTTAATTCTTAATTTCTTATCTACTACACTATATCGCATATGATTCATTAATGTACATAATTAGGTTACAATAAAATTTATATTTTATATGAATACGTCCTTATAAAAATTGAAATGTACTAAAGTGGGGAACCCGTGTCAAATATTCGAGGGAGACTGTATCATGGAGGCATGAAACCTTTGCACCAGCTTTGCATATTTACATATTAATATTTTAATATTTTCGTTTGGGTTTGTAGAAGTAGGGTGCGGTTAATGTTTATTAAATTGGCCATGTGCCATACATAACCGAACTCCCTAAAACTTAGGATTTATTCTCTATCATCAGAAGGTTGGAGATTTGAATGTGTGGAAAAATAAAAGTATAACTTTTGTATGTTTAAATAGAAATTTATTAAGAGAAAAGAATAACATGAATTGATAGAAGTCAATGTTCACTGAGAAAGATTATTACGAAATGAAAAGTATCAAAAATTCGTAGTAGTCCTTGCAAGAATAAGTTTATGTGTACGTAGACAGGAACGGATGTGTGTATGTATGTATGAGCGTTTATTTTTAGGTAGGATTGGCTTTGAAATTATCGCTCAGGGTCAATAGTGAAAAGGAAGGCAGTGAGAGGTGAGAGATGAGAGAGAAAGATAGCGACAGTAATAGCGATCGCTTGCTACGTCTTTTATTTCGTTTTCTGGGGCTCCGAGCAGATCATTTTGGAATTCACTCCCGGATGTGATTCTGGCTGTTATATTTTGCTTTTAGATGTTTCCTAGTTTTCTATTGGCCGAAAAACATTTCGCATCGAGGTGTGAAATTTCGCAAGTTTTGTGTGTGCTAAGCAAAGGTTTTGTAGATTCGAGTAAATTCGTTTATTTCTAACAGAATCAATGAGTCTATGGTTAGCATTTTAATTATTAAATCTAGAACTTGTTTTGTTTACTAAAGGCCTACCATATGCTATCTTAGGGAAGTCTGTATAATATGCAGGCTTAAGGTTCTAATGAAAGGGGATGTTGGTAAATATGGGCATGAATGAGAAAAGAGTTTTCGTTTAGACTCAAGCCTCAATGTGACCAATGTTTATCAATAAACATTGGCAGAAACTCGACCAGTGTTTACGCATAGACGTAAGCAAAAACCGTATCGCTTGAATTTAATATTAAAAAACCAAGAGAATGTCGATACGTCTTTAAATTAAACAAATTAAGCACAGACAGTGTGCGTAACGCTCCGAAACAAATAATAAATCTAATAAATTCACCCATGTTAAAGGATTAAATAGAGATCAAAATAATAAAAAAATTCTTCTTCGTCCTTTTTTATGTCTTCATTCATTTCTCTTGCTTTGAACTTACCGTCTCACTGGATTTTATTTTTAATCGGTATATTTAAGAGCAGTAAAGCCATAAAGACAAAAAAAGGTTACAGGGCGTGGAAGAATTAGGAATAGTCAGTCAAGTGCCATACGCGATACACGCTTTGGGCAATCATGTCTCGAAAGAGACATAACTGACTGGGCAGAAGATTATCCCGCAGTAGGTTGCCATTGCTTTCTGCGGTAGACTGGTTGCCGACCAAGGCTATAGAACCCAATCTGTCCTGCAATTTAACTCATAGCTGGAGGGAGAAGAGATAGATTATATTACATTATTATATTAAGTATAATTAGTGGGGGATCAGTTTATTACTTCATGACAACAGAAAATCGATCCCCGACTTCATGCCCAATAGAAGTTTTAATTATGTTTTCAACTATTATATTCGGTCAGTCAGCTAAGTGATATACTTGATCCACGCTTGAGCAATCATGTCTCGAATGAGACATGACTAACTGGGTAGAAGATTATCCCGCAGTAGGTTGCCATTATTTTCTGCGGTAGACTGGTTGCCAGCCAAGGCTATATAACCCAATCTTTTCTATTATTTGACCTATAACTGGAGGGAAGAGACGGATTAATACCTTTCCCAAGGGTATATGTGCGTAAGTGAATGCAATGAATTCAACGGGAATTCGAACTCGGCCGCCCGATTTCTCGTTCCGAGCCGATATCCCCTGCGCCACAACGCACATAATGAGTGGGAATACGAAAGAGTAATCAGAAAGACAGTAGATAGCGATTGACAATCACATTTACATTTAAAATATGTTATTCATGCCTCTCTTCTTCCTCCAACTATGGGTTGCATCAGTCAGTCAGTTAAGTGCCACGCGTGATACACGCTTTGGGTGATCATGTCTGGAATGAGACATGACTGACTGGGTATAAGATTATCCCGCACTAGGTTGCCATTGCTTTCCGCGGTAGACTGGTTGCCAGCCAAGGCTATAGAACCCATCCTGTTCTATTATTTATCCCATAACTAGATGGAAGAGACGGATTAATACCTTTTCCAAGGGTATTTGTGAGTAAGTAAATTCAAACTCGGTTCACTGATTTGTCGTTATGAGTCGATATTGTTACAAGGATGTATTTTTATATAAAAATATTATTAATAATGGCTAAAAAGTTATAGTAAGGGATTCTATTGAGTTCTACTTGTTATTACAAAAAAGTTTTAATTCATGAATTAGTTGTTAAATAGAGAAATTTGGAATAGAACATTTTGGAAAATTGTAAAAATTTCAAGTAAAATTTAGGGAATTCTAAATGATTCTAGAAATATGCAATATTAGGTGTTAACCCCTTTAAAAATAGGTTTTGAGAAGAGAGTTGTTAGTTGTTAAAAAGATTTGCTGGCATTATCAACACCGTATTAGATTTAAGGATTTGTACATTCAGCCAAAAGAATCTATAACAAAAAAAAACGAGCAACTAAAACCTGAAAGAGAACCTCAAGAAACTAAGTGACCAAACTAATAATTATTCGTTATGTACACGTTTGAGGATTTCCCAAGAGTATAGCACTTAAACATCTTCGCTAGCCTAACTGGGTAAAGACTTGACACCTTACCTTCCCCTTCTCTCTTCGCAACACTCGCTAGTAATAAAAAAATGTTTCTTGTTTTGAATGTAAAAATGTAAATGTTGTGTATATTTTATTTTGTGTTTATCGTAAATGAAATATTTATCTGTAATTTAGCACTGTGTTTTAGTAAATCCTTTTTTTTTTGTTTTGTTACAATTTATAACACGTAACAATATTCACTGCACCACAACGCACATGGTTTGAATATCAGGACATATTGGATTCTATAGCCTTTGTTGGCAACCGGTCTACCGCAGCTAGTCATAACCGACTGCTGGAAAGTCTTTTACTTAATCAGTCATGTTTCGAAAGAGACATGACTGACTCAACAAAAGACTTTCGGGACATGACTGTCGAAGCGTGTATCACGTATGGTAACTAACAGACTGCTTGATGTAACATCGAGATAGCAACCTCTATATCAACGCTAAATAAAGGCGAGGCGCACATAACTGAGTGACGTAATATCTAATATTATTTTCTATATCAAATTTAAAACCTATAAAGGCGAGGCGCACATAACTGAGTGACCTAATATCTAATTTTATTTTCTATATTAAATTTAAAAACCTATAAAGGCGAGGCGCACATAACTGAGTGACCTAATATCTAATATTATTTTCTATATTAAATTTAAAACCTATAAAGGCGAGGCGCACATAACTGAGTGACCTAATATCTAATATTATTTTCTATATTAAATTTAAAACCTATAAAGGCGAGGCGCACATAACTGAGTGACCTAATATCTAATATTATTTTCTATATTAAATTTAAATCCTATAAAGGCGAGGCGCACATAACTGAGTGACTCAATATCTAATATTATTTTCTATATTAAATTTAAAACCTATAAAGGCGAGGCGCACATAACTGAGTGACCTAATATCTAATATTATTTTCTATATTAAATTTAAATCCTATAAAGGCGAGGCGCACATAACTGGAGTGACCTAATATCTAATATTATTTTCTATATTAAATTTAAAACCTATAAAGGCGAGGCGCACATAACTGAGTGACCTAATATCTAATATTATTTTCTATATTAAATTTAAAACCTATAAAGGCGAGGCGCACATAACTGAGTGACCTAATATCTAATATTATTTTCTATATTAAATTTAAATCCTATAAAGGCGAGGCGCACATAACTGAGTGACCTAATATCTAATATTATTTTCTATATTAAATTTAAAACCTATAAAGGCGAGGCGCACATAACTGAGTGACCTAATATCTAATATTATTTTCTATATTAAATTTAAATCCTATAAAGGCGAGGCGCACATAACTGAGTGACCTAATATCTAATATTATTTTCTATATTAAATTTAAATCCTATAAAGGCGAGGCGCACATAACTGAGTGACCTAATATCTAATATTATTTTCTATATTAAATTTAAAACCTATAAAGGCGAGGCGCACATAACTGAGTGACCTAATATCTAATATTATTTTCTATATTAAATTTAAATCCTATAAAGGCGAGGCGCACATAACTGAGTGACCTAATATCTAATATTATTTTCTATATTAAATTTAAAACCTATAAAGGCGAGGCGCACATAACTGAGTGACCTAATATCTAATATTATTTTCTATATTAAATTTAAATCCTTATAAAGGCGAGGCGCACATAACTGAGTGACCTAATATCTAATATTATTTTCTATATTAAATTTAAATCCTATGTAAAGGCGAGGCGCACATAACTGAGTGACCTAACATCTAATATTATTTTCTATATTAAATTTAAATCCTATAAAGGAGGGCACATAACTGAGTGACCTAATATCTAATATTATTTTCTATATTAAATTTAAAACCTATAAAGGCGAGGCGCACATAACTGAGTGGACCTAATATCTAATATTATTTTCTATATTAAATTTAAATCCTATAAAGGCGAGGCGCACATAACTGAGTGACCTAATATCTAATATTATTTTCTATATTAAATTTTTAAAACCTATAAAGGCGAGGCGCACATAACTGAGTGACCTAATATCTAATATTATTTTCTATATTAAATTTAAATCCTATAAAGGCGAGGCGCACATAACTGAGTGACCTAATATCTAATATTATTTTCTATATTAAATTTAAAACCTATAAAGGCGAGGCGCACATAACTGAGTGACCTAATATCTAATATTATTTTCTATATTAAATTTAAAACCTATAAAGGCGAGGCGCACATAACTGAGTGACCTAATATCTAATATTATTTTCTATATTAAATTTAAAACCTATAAAGGCGAGGCGCACATAACTGAGTGACCTAATATCTAATATTATTTTCTATATTAAATTTAAATCCTATAAAGGCGAGGCGCACATAACTGAGTGACCTAATATCTAATATTATTTTCTATATTAAATTCTAAACCTATAAAGGCGAGGCGCACATAACTGAGTGACCTAATATCTAATATTATTTTCTATATTAAATTTAAATCCTATAAAGGCGAGGCGCACATAACTGAGTGACCTAATATCTAATATTATTTTCTATATTAAATTTAAAACCTATAAAGGCGAGGCGCACATAACTGAGTGACCTAATATCTAATATTATTTTCTATATTAAATTTAAAACCTATAAAGGCGAGGCGCACATAACTGAGTGACCTAATATCTAATATTATTTTCTATATTAAATTTAAAACCTATAAAGGCGAGGCGCACATAACTGAGTGACCTAATATCTAATATTATTTTCTATATTAAATTTAAAACCTATAAAGGCGAGGCGCACATAACTGAGTGACCTAATATCTAATATTATTTTCTATATTAAATTTAAATCCTATAAAGGCGAGGCGCACATAACTGAGTGACCTAATATCTAATATTATTTTCTATATTAAATTTAAAACCCATAAAGGCGAGGCGCACATAACTGAGTGACCTTAATATCTAATATTATTTTCTATATTAAATTTAAAACCTATAAAGGCGAGGCGCACATAACTGAGTGACCTAATATCTAATATTATTTTCTATATTAAATTTAAAACCTATAAAGGCGAGGCGCACATAACTGGAGTGACTCAATATCTAATATTATTTTCTATATTAAATTTAAAACCTATAAAGGCGAGGCGCACATAACTGAGTGACCTAATATCTAATATTATTTTCTATATATTAAATTTAAAACCTATAAAGGCGAGGCGCACATAACTGAGTGACCTAATATCTAATATTATTTTCTATATTAAATTTAAAAACCTATAAAGGCGAGGCGCACATAACTGAGTGACCTAATATCTAATATTATTTTCTATATTAAATTTAAATCCTATAAAGGCGAGGCGCACATAACTGAGTGACCTAATATCTAATATTATTTTCTATATTAAATTTAAAACCTATAAAGGCGAGGCGCACATAACTGAGTGACCTAATATCTAATTTTATTTTCTATATTAAATTTAAAACCTATAAAGGCGAGGCGCAATATAACTGAGTGACCTAATATCTAATATTATTTTCTATATTAAATTTAAAACCTATAAAGGCGAGGCGCACATAACTGAGTGACTCAATATCTAATATTATTTTCTATATTAAATTTAAATCCTATAAAAAGGCGAGGCGCACATAACTGAGTGACCTAATATCTAATATTATTATTTTCTATATTAAATTTAAAACCTATAAAGGCGAGGCGCACATAACTGAGTGACCTAATATCTAATATTATTTTCTATATTAAATTTAAATCCTATAAAGGCGAGGCGCACATAACTGAGTGACCTAATATCTAATACTATTTTCTATATTAAATTTAAACTCTATAAAGGCGAGGCGCACATAACTGAGTGACCTAATATCTAATATTATTTTCTATATTAAATTTAAATCCTATAAAGGCGAGGCGCACATAACTGAGTGACCTAATATCTAATATTATTTTCTATATTAAATTTAAACCTATAAAGGCGAGGCGCACATAACTGAGTGACCTAATATCTAATATTATTTTCTATATTAAATTTAAAACCTATAAAGGCGAGGCGCACTTAACTGAGTGACCTAATATCTAATATTATTTTCTATATTAAATTTAAAACCTATAAAGGCGAGGCGCACATAACTGAGTGACCTAATATCTAATATTATTTTCTATATTAAATTTAAATCCTATAAAGGCGAGGCGCACATAACTGAGTGACCTAATATCTAATACTATTTTCTATATCAAATTTAAACCTATGCTGCTATAGTGCACATAACTGAGTGACCTAATATCTAATACTATTTTCTATATTAAATTTAAAACCTATAAAGGCGAGGCGCACTTAACTGAGTGACCTAATATCTAATATTATTTTCTATATCAAATTTAAACCTATAAAGGCGAGGCGCACATAACTGAGTGACCTAATATCTAATACTATTTTCTATATTAAATTTAAAACCTATAAAGGCGAGGCGCACTTAACTGAGTGACCTAATATCTAATATTATTTTCTATATTAAATTTAAATCCTATAAAGGCGAGGCGCACATAACTGAGGACCTAATATCTAATACTATTTTCTATATCAAATTTAAAACCTATAAAGGCGAGGCGCACATAACTGAGTGACCTAATATCTAATACTATTTTCTATATTAAATTTAAAAAAACCTATAAAGGCGAGGCGCACTTAACTGAGTGACCTAATATCTAATATTATTTTCTATATTAAATTTAAATCCTATAAAGGCGAGGCGCACATAACTGAGTGACCTAATATCTAATATTATTTTCTATATTAAATTTAAATCCGTAAAGGCGAGGCGCACATAACTGAGTGACCTAATATCTAATACTATTTTCTATATTAAATTTAAACCTATAAAGGCGAGGCGCACTTAACTGAGTGACCTAATATCTAATATTATTTTCTATATCAAATTTAAAACCTATAAAGGCGAGGCGCACATAACTGAGTGACCTAATATTCAATACTATTTTCTATATTAAATTTAAAACCTATAAAGGCGAGGCGCACTTAACTGAGTGACCTAATATCTAATATTATTTTCTATATTAAATTTAAATCCTATAAAGGCGAGGCGCACATAACTGAGTGACCTAATATCTAATACTATTTTCTATATTAAATTTAAAACCTATAAAGGCGAGGCGCACTTAACTGAGTGACCTAATATCTAATATTATTTTCTATATTAAATTTAAATCCTATAAAGGCGAGGCGCACATAACTGAGTGACCTAATATCTAATACTATTTTCTATATTAAATTTAAAACCTATAAAGGCGAGGCGCACTTAACTGAGTGACCTAATATCTAATATTATTTTCTATATCAAATTTAAAACCTATAAAGGCGAGGCGCACATAACTGAGTGACCTAATATCTAATACTATTTTCTATATTAAATTTAAAACCTATAAAGGCGAGGCGCACTTAACTGAGTGACCTAATATCTAATATTATTTTCTATATTAAATTTAAATCCTATAAAGGCGAGGCGCACATAACTGAGTGACCTAATATCTAATACTATTTTCTATATTAAATTTAAAACCTATAAAGGCGAGGCGCACTTAACTGAGTGACCTAATATCTAATATTATTTTCTATATCAAATTTAAAACCTATAAAGGCGAGGCGCACATAACTGAGTGACCTAATATCTAATACTATTTTCTATATTAAATTTAAAACCTATAAAGTGAGCACTTAACTGAGTGACCTAATATCTGTTATTATTTTCTATATTAAATTTAAATCCTATAAAGGCGAGGCGCACATAACTGAGTGACCTAATATCTAATACTATTTTCTATATCAAATTTAAACCTATAAAGGCGAGGCGCACATAACTGAGTGACCTAATATCTAATACTATTTTCTATATTAAATTTAAAACCTATAAAGGCGAGGCGCACTTAACTGAGTGACCTTAATATCTAATATTATTTTCTATATCAAATTTAAAACCTATAAAGGCGAGGCGCACATAACTGAGTGACCTAATATCTAATACTATTTTCTATATTAAATTTAAAACCTATAAAGGCGAGGTGCATCAACTGAGTGACCTAATATCTAATATTATTTTCTATATTAAATTTAAATCCTATAATGGCGAGGCGCACATAACTGAGTTAATTCCAATATCTAATACTTCGTTTTCTATATTAAATTTAAAACCTATAAAGGCGAGGCGCACATAACTGAGTGACCTAATATCTAATATTATTTTCTATATTAAATTTAAAACCTATAAAGGCGAGGCGCACATAACTGAGTGACCTAATATCTAACATTATTTTCTATATTAAATTTAAAACCTATAAAGGCGAGGCGCACATAACGGAGTGACCTAATATCTACTACTTATTTTCTATATTAAATTTAAAACCTATAAAGGCGAGGCGCACTTAACTGAGTGACCTAATATCTAATATTATTTTCTATATTAAATTTAAATCCTATAAAGGCGAGGCGCACATAACTGAGTGACCTAATATCTAATACTATTTTCTATATTAAATTTAAAACCTATAAAGGCGAGGCGCACATAACTGAGTGACCTAATATCTAATATTATTTTCTATATTAAATTTAAAACCTATAAAGGCGAGGCGCACATAACTGAGTGACCTAATATCTAATATTATTTTTATATTAAATTTAAACTTATGTATATAGTGTAGATAACTGAGTGACCTAATATCTAATACTATTTTCTATATTAAATTTAAAACTCATAAAGGCGAGGCGCACATAACTGGAGTATTCCAATATCTAATATTATTTTCTATATTAAATTTAAATCATAAAGGCGAGGCGCACATAACTGAGTGACCTAATATCTAATACTATTTTCTATATTAAATTTTAAATCCTATAAAGGCGAGGCGCACATAACTGAGTGACCTAATATCTAATACTATTTTCTATATTAAATTTAAATCCTATAAAGGCGAGGCGCACATAACTGAGTGACCTAATATCTAATACTATTTTCTATATTAAATTTAAAACCTATAAAGGCGAGGCGCACATAACTGAGTGACCTAATATCTAATATTATTTTCTATATTAAATTTAAATCCTATAAAGGCGAGGCGCACATAACTGAGTGACCTAATATCTAATACTATTTTCTATATTAAATTTAAAACCTATAAAGGCGAGGCGCACATAACTGAGCGGACTCTAATATCTAATATTTTCTATATTAAATTTAAATCCTATAAAGGCGAGGCGCACATAACTGAGTGACCTAATATCTAATACTATTTTCTATATTAAATTTAAAACCTATAAAGGCGAGGCGCACATAACTGAGTGACCTAATATCTAATATTATTTTCTATATTAAATTTAAATCCTATAAAGGCGAGGCGCACATAACTGAGTTAATCTAATATCTACTATTTTCTATATTAAATTTTAAACCTATAAAGGCGAGGCGCACTTAACTGAGTGACCTAATATCTAATATTATTTTCATATCAAATTTAAAACCTATAAAGGCGAGGCGCACATAACTGAGTGACCTAATATCTAATACTATTTTCTATATTAAATTTAAAACCTATAAAGGCGAGGCGCACTTAACTGAGTGACCTAATATCTAATATTATTTTCTATATTAAATTTAAATCCTATAAAGGCGAGGCGCACATAACTGAGTGACCTAATATCTAATACTGTTTTCTATATTAAATTTAAAACCTATAAAGGCGAGGGCAATACAACTGAGTGACTGAATATTCAATATTATTTTCTATATTAAATTTAAAACCTATAAAGGCGAGGCGCACATAACTGAGTGACCTAATATCTAATATTATTTTCTATATTAAATTTAAATCCTATAAAGGCGGAGGCGCACATAACTGAGTGACCTAATATCTAATACTATTTTCTATATTAAATTTAAAAACTAAAGGCGAGGCGCACTTAACTGAGTGACCTAATATCTAATATTATTTTCTATATTAAATTTAAATCCTATAAAGGCGAGGCGCACATAACTGAGTGACCTAATATCTAATACTATTTTCTATATTAAATTTAAAACCTATAAAGGCGAGGCGCACTGAATGAGTGCGACCTAATATCTAATATTATTTTCTATATTAAATTAAACTATAAAGGCGAGGCGCACATAACTGAGTGACCTAA
The DNA here is from genome assembly GCA_037127315.1 of Ascarosepion bandense. Taxonomy (NCBI): domain Eukaryota; kingdom Metazoa; phylum Mollusca; class Cephalopoda; order Sepiida; family Sepiidae; genus Ascarosepion; species Ascarosepion bandense. The sequence goes on along the minus strand of JBBBDQ010000162.1, from coordinate 220,839 downwards.
TATCTAATACTATTTTCTATATTAAATTTAAACCTATAAAGGCGAGGCGCACTTAACTGAGTGACCTAATATCTAATATTATTTTCTATATTAAATTTAAATCCTATAAAGGCGAGGCGCACATAACTGAGTGACCTAATATCTAATACTGTTTTCTATATTAAATTTAAAACCTATAAAGGCGAGGCGCACATAACTGAGTGACCTAATATCTAATATTATTTTCTATATTAAATTCTAAACCTATAAAGGCGAGGCGCACTTAACTGAGTGACCTAATATCTAATATTATTTTCTATATTAAATTTAAATCCTATAAAGGCGAGGCGCACATAACTGAGTGACCTAATATCTAATACTATTTTCTATATTAAATTTAAAACCTATAAAGGCGAGGCGCACTTAACTGAGTGACCTAATATCTAATATTTTCTATGTATTAAATTTAAATCCTATAAAGGCGAGGCGCACATAACTGAGTGACCTAATATCTAATACTGTTTTCTATATTAAATTTAAACCTTATGAAATGTTGAGGCGCACATAACTGAGTGACCCAATATCTAATATTATTTTCTATATTAAATTTAAAACCTATAAAGGCGAGGCGCACATAACTGAGTGACCTAATATCTAATATTATTTTCTATATTAAATTTAAATCCTATAAAGGCGAGGCGCACATAACTGAGTGACCTAATATCTAATACTATTTTCTATATTAACAAACCTATAAAGGCGAGGCGCACTTAACTGAGTGACCTAATATCTAATATTATTTTCTATATTAAATTTAAATCCTATAAAGAAGGGAGAAGTACATAACTTTGAGTGACCTAATATCTAATAATTATTTTATATTAAATTTAAAACCTATAAAGGCGAGGCAACATAATTGAGTGACCTAATATCTAATATTATTTTCTATATTAAATTTAAAACCTATAAAGGCGAGGCGCACATAACTGAGTGACTCAATATCTAATATTATTTGTATCAAATTTAAAACCTATAAAGGCAGGAAGCGCACATAACTGAGTGACCTAATATCTAATACTATTTTCTATATTAAATTTAAAACCTATAAAGGCGAGGCGCACATAACTGAGTGACCTAATATCTAATATTATTTTCTATATTAAATTTAAAACCTATAAAGGCAGGGCGCACATAACTGAGTGACCTAATATCTGCTTAATATTATTTTCTATATTAAAGATTTAAATCCTATAAAGGCGAGGCGCACATAACTGAGTGACCTAATATCTAATACTATTTCTATATTAAATTAAAACCTATAAAGGCGAGGCGCACATAACTGAGTGACCTAATATCTAATATTATTTTCTATATTAAATTTAAAACCTATAAAGGCGAGGCGCACATAACTGAGTGACCTAATATCTAATATTATTTTCTATATCAAATTTAAAACCTATAAAGGCGAGGCGCACATAACTGAGTGACCTAATATCTAATATTATTTTCTATATTAAATTTAAAACCTATAAAGGCGAGGCGCACATAACTGAGTGACCTAATATCTAATATTATTTTCTATATTAAATTTAAAACCTATAAGACGAGGCGCACATAACTGAGTGACCCTAATATCTAATACTATTTTCTATATTAAATTTAAAACCTATAAAGGCGAGGCGCACTTAACTGAAGTGACCTAATATCTAATATTATTTTCTATATTAAATTTAAATCCTATAAAGGCGAGGCGCACATAACTGAGTGACCTAATATCTAATACTATTTTCTATATTAAATTTAAAACCTATAAAGGCGAGGCACATAACTGAGTGACCTAATATCTAATATTATTTTCTATATTAAATTTAAATCCTATAAAGGCGAGGCGCACATAACTGAGTGACCTAATATCTAATACTATTTTCTATATTAAATTTAAATCCTATAAAGGCGAGGCGCACATAACTGGTGACCTAATATCTAATACTATTTTCTATATTAAATTTAAAACCTATAAAGGCGAGGCGCACATAACTGTGAGTGACCTAATATCTAATATTATTTTCTATATTAAATTTAAATCCTATAAAGGCGAGGCGCACATAACTGAGTGACCTAATATCTAATACTATTTTCTATATTAAATTTAAAACCTATAAAGGCAGGGGCGCACATAACTGGTGACCTAATATCTAATATTATTTTCTATATTAAATTTAAATCCTATAAAGGCGAGGCGCACATAACTGAGTGACCTAATATCTAATACTATTTTCTATATTAAATTTAAATCCTATAAAGGCGAGGCGCACATAACTGAGTGACCTAATATCATGCACTATTTTCTATATTAAATTTAAAAAAACCTATAAGGCGAGGCGCACATAACTGAGTGACCTAATATCTAATATTATTTTCTATATCAAATTTAAAACCTATAAAGGCGAGGCGCATAACTGAGTGACCTAATATCTAATATTATTTTCTATATTAAATTTAAAACCTATAAAGGCGAGGCGCACATAACTGAGTGACCTAATATCTAATATTATTTTCTATATTAAATTTAAAACCTATAAAGGCGAGGCGCACATAACTGAGTGACCTAATATCTAATATTATTTTCTATATTAAATTTAAATCCTATAAAGGCGAAGCGCACATAACTGAGTGACCTAATATCTAATACTATTTTCTATATTAAATTTAAAACCTATAAAGGCGAGGCGCACATAACTGAGTGACCTAATATCTAATATTATTTTTCTATATTAATTTAAAACCTATAAAACGAGCGCACATAACTGAGTGACCTAATATCTAATATTATTTTCTATATCAAATTTAAAACCTATAAAGGCGAGGCGCACATAACTGAGTGACCTAATATCTAATATTATTTTCTATATTAAATTTAAAACCTATAAAGGCGAGGCGCACATAACTGAGTGACCTAATATCTAATATTATTTTCTATATTAAATTTAAAACCTATAAAGGCGAGGCGCACAACACAGGTGACCTAATATCTAATACTATTTTCTATATTAAATTTAAAACCTATAAAGGCGAGGCGCACTTAACTGAGTGACCTAATATCTAATATTATTTTCTATATTAAATTTAAATCCTATAAAGGCGAGGCGCACATAACTGAGTGACCTAATATCTAATACTATTTTCTATATTAAATTTAAAACCTATAAAGGCGAGGCGCACATAACTGAGTGACCTAATATCTAATATTATTTTCTATATTAAATTTAAATCCTATAAAGGCGAGGCGCACATAACTGAGTGACCTAATATCTAATACTATTTTCTATATTAAATTTAAATCCTATAAAGGCGAGGCGCACATAACTGAGTGACCTAATATCTAATACTATTTTCTATATTAAATTTAAATCCCATAAAGGCGAGGCGCACATAACTGAGTGACCTAATATCTAATACTATTTTCTATATTAAATTTAAAACCTAGTGCAAAGGAGTATAACTGAGTGACCTAATATCTAATATTATTTTCTATATTAAATTTAAATCCCATAAAGGCGAGGCGCATATAACTGAGTGACCTAATATCTAATACTATTTTCTATATTAAATTTAAAACCTATAAAGGCGAGGCGCACATAACTGAGTGACCTAATATCTAATATTATTTTCTATATTAAATTTAAATCCTATAAAGGCGAGGGCGCACATAACTGAGTGACCTAATATCTAATACTATTTTCTATATTAAATTTAAATCCTATAAAGGCGAGTGCACATAACTGAGTGACCTAATATCTAATACTATTTTCTATATTAAATTTAAATCCTATAAAGGCGAGGCGCACATAACTGAGTGACCTAATATCTAATATTATTTTCTATATTAAATTTAAATCCTATAAAGGCGAGGTGCGCACATAACTGAGTGACCTAATATCTAATATTATTTTCTATATTAAATTTGGGCAAATCCTATAAAGGCGAGGCGCACATAACTGAGCGACCTAATATCTAATATTATTTTCTATATTAAATTTAAATCCTATAAAGGCGAGGCGCACATAACTGAGTGACCTAATATCTAATATTATTTTCTATATTAAATTTAAATCCTATAAAGGCGAGGCGCACATAACTGAGTGACCTAATATCTAATACTATTTTCTATATTAAATTTAAATCCTATAAAGGCGAGGCGCACATAACTGAGTGACCTAATATCTAATATTATTTTCTATATTAAATTTAAATCCTATAAAGGCGAGGCGCACATAACTGAGTGACCTAATATCTAATATTATTTTCTTATATTAAATTTAAATCCTATAAAGGCGAGGCGCACATAACTGAGTGACCTAATATCTAATATTATTTTCTATATTAAATTTAAATCCTATAAAGGCGAGGCGCACATAACTGAGTGACCTAATATCTAATATTATTTTCTATATTAAATTTAAATCCTATAAAGGCGAGGCGCACATAACTGAGTGACCTAATATCTAATACTATTTTCTATATCAAATTTAAAACCTATAAAGGCGAGGCGCACATAACTGAGTGACCTAATATCTAATACTATTTTCTATATTAAATTTAAATCCTATAAAGGCGAGGCGCACATAACTGAGTGACCTAATACCTAATATTATTTTCTATATTAAATTTAAATCCTATAAAGGCGAGGCGCACATAACTGAGTGACCTAATATCTAATATTATTTTCTATATTAAATTTAAATCCTATAAAGGCGAGGCGCACATAACTTATATGACCTAATATCTAATACTATTTTCTATATCAAATTTAAAACCTATAAAGGAGGCGCACATAACTGAGTGACCTAATATCTAATACTATTTTCTATATTAAATTTAAATCCTATAAAGGCGAGGCGCACATAACTGAGTGACCTAATATCTAATATTATTTTCTATATTAAATTTAAATCCTATAAAGGCGAGGCGCACATAACTGAGTGACCTAATATCTAATATTATTTTCTATATTAAATTTAACCTGAGTTAAAGGCGAGGCGCACATAACTGAGTGACTAATATCTAATACTATTTTCTATATCAAATTTAAAACCTATAAAGGCGAGGCGCACATAACTGAGTGACCTAATATCTAATACTATTTTCTATATTAAATTTAAAACCTATAAAGGCGAGGCGCACATAACTGAGTGACCTTAATATCTAATACTATTTTCTATATTAAATTTAAATCCTATAAAGGCGAGGCGGACATAACTGAGTGACCTAATATCTAATACTATTTTCTATATCAAATTTAAAACCCATAAAGGCGAGGCGCACATAACTGAGTGACCTAATATCTAATATTATTTTCTATATTAAATTTAAATCCTATAAAGGCGAGGCGCACATAACTGAGTGACCTAATATCTAATACTATTTTCTATATTAAATTTAAATCCTATAAAGGCGAGGCGCACATAACTGAGTGACCTAATATCTAATATTATTTTCTATATTAAATTTAAATCCTATAAAGGCGAGGCGCACATAACTGAGTGACCTAATATCTAATATTATTTTCTATATTAAATTTAAATCCTATAAAGGCGAGGCGCACATAACTGAGTGACCTAATATCTAATACTATTTTCTATATCAAATTTAAATCCTATAAAGGCGAGGCGCACATAACTGAGTGACCTAATATCTAATATTATTATTTTTTATATTAAATTTAAATCCTATAAAGGCGAGGCGCACATAACTGAGTGACCTAATATCTACTATTTTCTATATTAAATTTAATCCTATAAAGGCGAGGCGCACATAACTGGAGTGACCTAATATCTAATACTATTTTCTATATTAAATTTAAATCCTATAAAGGCGAGGCGCACATAACTGAGTGACCTAATATCTAATATTATTTTCTATATTAAATTTAAATCCTATAAAGGCGAGGCGCACATAACTGAGTGACCTAATATCTAATATTATTTTCTATATTAAATTTAAATCCTATAAAGGCGAGGCGCACATAACCGGAGTGACTAATATCTAATATTATTTTCTATATTAAATTTAAATCCTATAAAGGCGAGGCACATAACTGAGTGACCTAATATCTAATATTATTTTCTATATTAAATTTAAATCCTATAAAATATGGAGGCGCACATAACTGAGTGACCTAATATCTAATACTATTTTCTATATCAAATTTAAACTTATAAAGGCGAGGCGCACATAACTGAGTGACCTAATATCTAATACTATTTTCTATATTAAATTTAAATCCTATAAAGGCGAAGTATACACCAGAGTTGACCTAATATCTAATATTATTTTCTATATTAAATTTTAAATCCTATAAAGGCGAGGCGCACATAACTGAGTGACCTAATATCTAATATTATTTTCTATATTAAATTTAAATCCTATAAAGGCGAGGCGCACATAACTGAGTGACCTAATATCTAATATTATTTTCTATATTAAATTTAAATCCTATAAAGGCGAGGCGCACATAACTGAGTGACCTAATATCTAATACTATTTTCTATATCAAATTTAAAACCTATAAAGGCGAGGCGCACATAACTGAGTGACCTAATATCTAATACTATTTTCTATATTAAATTTAAATCCTATAAAGGCGAGGCGCACATAACTGAGTGACCTAATATCTAATATTATTTTCTATATTAAATTTAAATCCTATAAAGGCGAGGCGCACATAACTGAGTGACCTAATATCTAATATTATTTTCTATATTAAATTTAAACTTATAAAGGCGAGGCGCACATAACTGAGTGACCTAATATCTAATACTATTTTCTATATCAAATTTAAAAACCTATAAAGGCGAGGCGCACATAACTGAGTGGACTCAATATCTAATACTATTTTCTATATTAAATTTAAATCCTATAAAGGCGAGGCGCACATAACTGAGTGACCTAATATCTAATATTATTTTCCATATTAAATTTAAAACCTATAAAGGCGAGGCGCACATAACTGAGTGACCTAATATCTTAATATTATTTTCTATATTAAATTTAAAACCCATAAAGGCGAGGCGCACATAACTGAGTGACCTAATATCTAATACTATTTTCTATATTAAATTTAAATCCTATAAAGGAAGAGGTGCACATAACTGAGTGACCTAATACCTAATATTATTTTCTATATTAAATTTAAATCCTATAAAAGGCGAGGCGCACATAACTGGAGTGACCTAATATCTAATATTATTTTCTATATTAAATTTAAATCCTATAAAGGCGAGGCGCACATAACTGAGTGACCTAATATCTAATATTATTTTCTATATTAAATTTAAATCCTATAAAGGCGAGGCGCACATAACTGAGTGACCTAATATCTAATATTATTTTCTATATTAAATTTAAATCCTATAAAGGCGAGGCGCACATAACTGAGTGACCTAATATCTAATACTATTTTCTATATTAAATTTAAATCCTATAAAGGCGAGGCGCACATAACTGAGTGACCTAATATCTAATATTATTTTCTATATTAAATTTAAACTTATAAAGGCGAGGCGCACATAACTGAGTGACCTAATATCTAATATTATTTTCTATTAAATTTAAATCCTATAAAGGCGAGGCGCACATAACTGAGTGACCTAATATCTAATATTATTTTCTATATTAAATTTAAATCCTATAAAGGCGAGGCGCACATAACTGAGTGACCTAATATCTAATACTATTTTCTATATTAAATTTAAATCCTATAAAGAGGCGCACATAACTGAGTGACCTAATATCTAATATTATTTTCTATATTAAATTTAAATCCTATAAAGGCGAGGCGCACATAACTGAGTGACCTAATATCTAATATTATTTTCTATATTAAATTTAAATCCTATAAAGGCGAGGCGCACATAACTGAGTGACCTAATATCTAATACTATTTTCTATATTAAATTTAAATCCTAAAGGCGAGGCGCACATAACTGAGTGACCTAATATCTAATATTATTTTCTATATTAAATTTAAATCCTATAAAGGCGAGGCGCACATAACTGAGTGACTCAATATCTAATATTATTTTCATATTAAATTTTAACCTATAAAGGCGAGGCGCACATAACTGAGTGACCTAATATCTAATATTATTTTCTATATTAAATTTAAATCCTATAAAGGCGAGGCGCACATAACTGAGTGACTCAATATCTAATATTATTTTCTATATTAAATTTAAATCCTATAAAGGCGAGGCGCACATAACTGAGTGACCTAATATCTAATACTATTTTCTATATTAAATTTAAATCCTATAAAGGCGAGGCGCACATAACTGGAGTGACCTAATATCTAATATTATTTTCTATATTAAATTTAAATCCCATAAAGAGGCGCACATAACTGAGTAACCTAATATCTAATATTATTTTCTATATTAAATTTAAATCCTATAAAGGCGAGGCGCACATAACTATGACCTAATATCTAATATTATTTTCCATATTAAATTTAAACCTATAAAGGCGAGGCGCACATAACTGAGTGACCTAATATCTAATATTATTTTCTATATTAAATTTAAATCCTATAAAGGCGAGGCGCACATAACTGAGTGACCTAATATCTAATACTATTTTCTATATCAAATTTAAAACCTATAAAGGCGAGGCGCACATAACTGAGTGACCTAATATCTAATATTATTTTCTATATTAAATTTAAATCCTATAAAGGCGAGGCGCACATAACTGAGTGACCTAATATCTAATATTATTTTCTATATCAAATTTAAACCTATAAAGGCGAGGCGCACATAACTGAGTGACCTAATATCTAATATTATTTTCTATATTAAATTTAAATCCTATAAAGGCGAGGCGCACATAACTGAGTGACCTAATATCTAATTATTTTCTATATTAAATTTAAATCCTATAAAGGCGAGGCGCACATAACTGAGTGACTCAATATCTAATACTATTTTCTATATCAAATTTAAACCTATAAAGGCGAGGCGCACATAACTGAGTGACCTAATATCTAATATTATTTTCTATATTAAATTTAAATCCTATAAAGGCGAGGCGCACATAACTGAGTGACCTAATATCTAATACTATTTTCTATATCAAATTTAAAACCTATAAAGGCGAGGCGCACATAACTGAGTGACCTAATATCTAATATTATTTTCTATATTAAATTTAAATCCTATAAAGGCGAGGCGCACATAACTGAGTGACCTAATATCTAATATTATTTTCCATATTAAATTTAAAAACCTATAAAGGCGAGGCGCACATAACTGAGTGACTCAATATCTAATATTATTTTCTATGCTAAATTTAAATCCGCAAAGGCGAGGCGCACATAACTGAGTGACCTAATATCTAATACTATTTTCTATATCAAATTTAAAAACCTATAAAGGCGAGGCGCACATAACTGAGTGACCTAATATCTAATATTATTTTCTATATTAAATTTAAATCCTATAAAGGCGAGGCGCACATAACTGAGTGACCTAATATCTAATACTATTTTCTATATCAAATTTAAAACCTATAAAGGCGAGGCGCACATAACTGAGTGACCTAATATCTAATATTATTTTCTATATTAAATTTAAATCCTATAAAGGCGAGGCGCACATAACTGAGTGACCTAATATCTAATATTATTTTCCATATTAAATTTAAACCTATAAAGGCGAGGCGCACATAACTGAGTGACCTAATATCTAATATTATTTTCTATATTAAATTTAAATCCTATAAAGGCGAGGCGCACATAACTGAGTGACCTAATATCTAATACTATTTTCTATATCAAATTTAAAACCTATAAAGGCGAGGCGCACATAACTGAGTGACCTAATATCTAATATTATTTTCCATATTAAATTTAAAACCTATAAAGGCGAGGCGCACATAACTGAGTGACCTAATATCTAATATTATTTTCTATATTAAATTTAAATCCTATAAAGGCGAGGCGCACATAACGAGTGACCTAATATCTAATACTATTTTCTATATCAAATTTAAAACCCATAAAGGCGAGGCGCACATAACTGAGTGACCTAATATCTAATATTATTTTCCATATTAAATTTAAAACCTATAAAGGCGAGGCGCACATAACTGAGTGAATTCAGGACATTCAATATTATTTTCTATATTAAATTTAAATCCTATAAAGGCGAGGCGCACATAACTGAGTGACCTAATATCTAATATTATTTTCCATATTAAATTTAAACCTATAAAGGCGAGGCGCACATAACTGAGTGACCTAATATCTAATATTATTTTCATATTAAATTTAAATCCTATAAAGGCGAGGCGCACATAACTGAGTGACCTAATATCTAATATTATTTTCCATATTAAATTTAAAACCTATAAAGGCGAGGCGCACATAACTGAGTGACCTAATATCTAATATTATTTTCATATTAAATTTAAATCCTATAAAGGCGAGGCGCACATAACTGAGTGACCTAATATCTAATATTATTTTCCATATTAAATTTAAAACCTATAAAGGCGAGGCGCACATAACTGAGTGACCTAATATCTAATATTATTTTCTATATTAAATTTAAATCCTATAAAGGCGAGGCGCACATAACTGAGTGACCTAATATCTAATACTATTTTCTATATCAAATTTAAAACCTATAAAGGTGAGGTGGCACATAACTGAGTGACCTAATATCTAATATTATTTTCTATATTAAATTTAAATCCTATAAAGGCGAGGCGCACATAACTGAGTGACCTAATATCTAATACTATTTTCTATATCAAATTTAAAACCTATAAAGGCGAGGCGCACATAACTGAGTGACCTAATATCTTAATATTATTTTCCATATCAAATTTAAAACCTATAAAGGCGAGGCGCACATAACTGAGTGACCTAATATCTAATACTATTTTCTATATCAAATTTAAAACCTATAAAGGCGAGGCGCACATAACTGAGTGACCTAATATCTAATATTATTTTCTATATTAAATTTAAATCCTATAAAGGCGAGGCGCACATAACTGAGTGACCTAATATCTAATATTATTTTCTATATTAAATTTAAATCCTATAAAGGCGAGGCGCACATAACTGAGTGACCTAATATCTAATATTATTTTCTATATCAAATTTAAAACCTATAAAGGCGAGGCGCACATAACTGAGTGACCTAATATCTAATATTATTTTCTATATTAAATTTAAATCCTATAAAGGCGAGGCGCACATAACTGAGTGACCTAATATCTAATACTATTTTCTATATCAAATTTAAAACCTATAAAGGCGAGGCGCACATAACTGAGTGACCTAATATCTAATATTATTTTCTATATCAAATTTAAAACCTATAAAGGCGAGGCGCACATAACTGAGTGACCTAATATCTAATATTATTTTCTATATTAAATTTAAATCCTATAAAGGCGAGGCGCAATATAACTGAGTGACCGTAATATCTAATATTATTTTCTATATTAAATTTAAATCCTATAAAGGCGAGGCGCACATAACTGAGTGACCTACTTATCTAATATTATTTTCTATATTAAATTTAAATCCTATAAAGGCGAGGCGCACATAACTGAGTTGACTCAATATCTAATACTATTTTCTATATCAAATTTAAAACCTATAAAGGCGAGGCGCACATAACTGAGTGACCTAATATCTAATATTATTTTCTATATCAAATTTAAAACCTATAAAGGCGAGGCGCACATAACTGAGTGACCTAATATCTAATATTATTTTCTATATTAAATTTAAATCCTATAAAAGGCGAGGCGCACATAACTGAGTGACCTAATATCTAATACTATTTTCTATATCAAATTTAAACCTATAAAGGCGAGGCGCACATAACTGAGTGACCTAATATCTAATATTATTTTCTATATTAAATTTAAACTTACAGTTAAGCAGGCGCACATAACTGAGTGACTCAATATCTAATACTATTTTCTATATCAAATTTAAACCTTATAAAGGCGAGGCGCACATAACTGAGTGACTTAAATATCTAATATTATTTTCTATATTAAATTTAAATCCTATAAAGGCGAGGCGCACATAAATCTGAGTGACCTAATATCTAATATTATTTTCCATATCAAATTTAAAACCTATAAAGGCGAGGCGCACATAACTGAGTGACTCCATTATCTAATACTATTTTTCTATATCAAATTTAAAAACCTATAAAGGCGAGGCGCACATAACTGAGTGACCTAATATCTAATATTATTTTCTATATTAAATTTAAATCCTATAAAGGCGAGGCGCACATAACTGAGTGACCTAATATCTAATATTATTTTCCCATATCAAATTTAAACCTATAAAGGCGAGGCGCACATAACTGAGTGACCTAATATTCAATACTATTTTCTATATCAAATTTAAAACCTATAAAGGCGAGCACATAACTGAGTGACCTAATATCTAATATTATTTTCTATATTAAATTTAAAACCTATAAAGGCGAGGCGCACATAACTGAGTGACCTAATATCTAATATTATTTTCCATATCAAATTTAAACCTATAAAGGCGAGGCGCACATAACTGAGTGACCTAATATCTAATACTATTTTCTATATCAAATTTAAAACCTATAAAGGCGAGGCGCACATAACTGAGTGACCTAATATCTAGCTATTTTCTTTTTATATTAAATTTAAATCCTATAAAGGCGAGGCGCACATAACTGAGTGACCTAATATCTAATACTATTTTCTATATCAAATTTAAAACCTATAAAGGCGAGGCGCACATAACTGAGTGACTCAATATCTAATATTATTTTCTATATTAAATTTAAATCCTATAAAGGCGAGGCGCACATAACTGAGTGACCTAATATCTAATATTATTTTCCATATCAAATTTAAAACCTATAAAGGCGAGGCGCACATAACTGAGTGACCTAATATCTAATACTATTTTCTATATCAAATTTAAAACCTATAAAGGCGAGGCGCACATAACTGAGTGACCTAATATCTAATATTATTTTCTTATATTAAATTTTAAACCTATAAAGGCGAGGCGCACATAACTGAGTGACCTAATATCTAATATTATTTTCCATGTCAAATTTAAAACCTATAAAGGCGAGGCGCACATAACTGAGTGACCTAATATCTAATACTATTTTCTATATCAAATTTAAAACCTATAAAGGCGAGGCGCACATAACTGAGTGACCTAATATCTAATATTATTTTCATATTAAATTTAAATCCTATAAAGGCGAGGCGCACATAACTGAGTGACCTAATATCTAATACTATTTTCTATATCAAATTTAAAACCTATAAAGGCGAGGCGCACATAACTGAGTGACCTAATATTCAATATTATTTTCTATATTAAATTTAAATCCTATAAAGGCGAGGCGCACATAACTGAGTGACCTAATATCTAATATTATTTTCCATATCAAATTTAAAACCTATAAAGGCGAGGCGCACATAACTGAGTGACCTAATATCTAATACTATTTTCTATATCAAATTTAAAACCTATAAAGGCGAGGCGCACATAACTGAGTGACCTAATATCTAATATTATTTTCTATATTAAATTTAAATCCTATAAAGGCGAGGCGCATAACTGAGTGACCTAATACCTAATATTATTTTCCATATCAAATTTAAACCTATAAAGGCGAGGCGCAATAGAATCAGAGTGACCTAATATCTAATACTATTTTCTATATCAAATTTAAAACCTATAAAGGCGAGGCGCACATAACTGGAGTGACCTAATATCTAATATTATTTTCTATATTAAATTTAAAACTATAAAGAAAGGCACATAACTGAGTGAATCAATATCTAATACTATTTATATCAAATTTAAAACCTATAAAGGCGAGGCGCACATAACTGAGTGACCTAATATCTAATATTATTTTCTATATTAAATTTAAAACCTATAAAGGCGAGGCGCACATAACTGAGTGACCTAATATCTAATATTATTTTCTATATTAAATTTAAAACCTATAAAGGCGAGGCGCACATAACTGAGTGACCTAATATCTAATACTATTTTCTATATCAAATTTAAAACCTTATAAAGGCGAGGCGCACATAACTGAGTGACTTAATATCTAATACTATTTTCTATATTAATTCTCGAAACCTATAAAGGCGAGGCGCACATAACTGAGTGACCTAATATCTAATACTATTTTCTATATTAAATTTAAAACCTATAAAGGCGAGGCGCACATAACTGAGTGACCTAATATCTAATATTATTTTCATATTAAATTTAACCTATAAAGGCGAGGCGCACATAACTGAGTGACCTAATATCTAATACTATTTTCTATATTAAATTTAAAACTTATAGTTATGAGGCGCACATAACTGAGTGACCTAATATCTTAATACTATTTTTCATATTAGAATTTAAAACCTATAAAGGCGAGGCGCACATAACTGAGTGACCTAATATCTAATACTATTTTCTATATTAAATTTAAATCCTATAAAGGCGAGGCGCACATAACTGAGTGACCTAATATCTAATATTATTTTCTAATATTAAATTTAAAACCTATAAAGGCGAGGCGCACATAACTGAGCAATTCAATATCTAATACTATTTTCTATATTAAATTTAAAACCTATAAAGGCGAGGCGCACATAACTGAGTGACCTTAATATCTAATACTATTTTCTATATTAAATTTAAAACCTATAAAAAAGGCGAGGCGCACATAACTGGCGGACCTAATATCTAATACTATTTTCTATATTAAATTTAAATCCTATAAAGGCGAGGCGCACATAACTGAGTGACCTAATATCTAATACTATTTTCTATATTAAATTTAAACCTATAAAGGCGAGGCGCACATAACTGAGTGACCTAATATCTAATACTATTTTCTATATTAAATCGAAACCTATAAAGCGAGGCGCACATAACTGAGTGACCTAATATCTAATACTATTTTCTATATTAAATTTAAAACCTATAAAGGCGAGGCGCACATAACTGAGTGACCTAATATCTAATACTATTTTCTATATTAAATTTTAAATCCTATAAAGGCGAGGCGCAAGCACATAACTGAGTGACCTAATATCTAATACTATTTTCTATATTAAATTTAAAACCTATAAAGGCGAGGCGCACATAACTGAGTGACCTAATATCTAATATTATTTTCTATATTAAATTTAAATCCTATAAAGGCGAGGCGCACATAACTGAGTGACCTAATATCTAATACTATTTTCTATATTAAATTTAAAACCTATAAAGGCGAGGCGCACATAACTGAGTGATCTAATATCTAATACTATTTTCTATATTAAATTTAAAACCTATAAAGGCGAGGCGCACATAACTGAGTGACCTAATATCTAATACTATTTTCTATATTAAATTTAAATCCTATAAAGGCGAGGCGCACATAACTGAGTATTCTAATATCTAATATTATTTTCTATATTAAATTTAAAACCTATAAAGGCGAGGCGCACATAACTGAGTGACCTAATATCTAATACTATTTTCTATATTAAATTTAAAACCTATAAAGGCGAGGCGCACATAACTGAGTGACCTAATATCTAATACTATTTATATTAAATTTAAAAACCTATAAAGGCGAGGCGCACATAACTGAGTGACCTAATATCTAATATCACTATTTTCTATATTAAATTTAAATCCTATAAAGGCGAGGCGCACATAACTGAGTGACCTAATATCTAATACTATTTTCTATATTAAATTTAAAACCTATAAAGGCGAGGCGCACATAACTGAGTGACTCAATATCTAATACTATTTTCATATTAAATTTAAAACCTATAAAGGCGAGGCGCACATAACTGAGTGACCTAATATCTAATACTATTTTCTATATTAAATTTAAAACCTATAAAGGCGAGGCGCACATAACTGAGTGACCTAATATCTAATACTATTTTCTATATTAAATTTAAATCCCATAAAGGCGAGGCGCACATAACTGAGTGACCTAATATCTAATACTATTTTCTATATTAAATTTAAAACCTATAAAGGCGAGGCGCACATAACTGAGTGACCTAATATCTAATATTATTTTCTATATTAAATTTAAATCCTATAAAGGCGAGGCGTACATAACTGAGTGACCTAATATCTAATACTATTTTCTATATTAAATTTAAACCTATAAAGGCGAGGCGCACATAACTGAGTGACCTAATATCTAATACTATTTTCTATATTAAATTTAAACCTATAAAGGCGAGGCGCATAACTGAGTGACCTAATATCTAATACTATTTTCTATATTAAATTTAAAACCTATAAAGGCGAGGCGCACATAACTGAGTGACCTAATATCTAATACTATTTTCTATATTAAATTTAAATCCTATAAAGGCGAGGCGCACATAACTGAGTGACTTAATATCTAATACTATTTTCTATATTAAATTTAAAACCTATAAAGGCGAGGCGCACATAACTGAGTGACCTAATATCTAATACTATTTTCTATATTAAATTTAAATCCTATAAAGGCGAGGTGCACATAACTGAGTGACCTAATATCTAATACTATTTTCTATATTAAATTTAAATCCTATAAAGGCGAGGCGCACATAACTGAGTGACCTAATATCTAATACTATTTTCTATATTAAATTTAAAACCTATAAAGGCGAGGCGCACATAACTGAGTGACCTAATATCTAATACTATTTTCTATATTAAATTTAAAACCTATAAAGGCGAGGCGCACATAACTGAGTGACCTAATATCTAATACTATTTTCTATATTAAATTTAAACCTATAAAGGCGAGGCGCACATAACTGAGTGACCTAATATCTAATACTATTTTCTATATTAAATTTAAAACCTATAAAGGCGAGGTGCACATAACTGAGTGACCTAATATCTAATATTATTTTCTATATTAAATTTAAATCCTATAAAGGCGAGGCGCACATAACTGAGTGACCTAATATCTAATACTATTTTCATATCAAATTTAAAACCTATAAAGGCGAGGCGCACATAACTGAGTGACCTAATATCTAATATTATTTTCTATATTAAATTTAAAAACCCATAAAGGCGAGGCGCACATAACTGAGTGACCTAATATCTAATACTATTTTCTATATCAAATTTAAACCTTCAGGAAGGCGAGGCGCACAAAACTGAGTGACCTAATATCTAATATTATTTTCCATATTAAATTTAAAACCTATAAAGGCAGAGAGCGCATAACTGAGTGACCTAATATCTAATATTATTTTCTATATTAAATTTAAAACCTATAAAGGCGAGGCGCACATAACTGAGTGACCTAATATCTAATATTATTTTTACTATTAAATTTAAAACCTATAAAATAGAGCCTTTATAATGAGTGACCTAATATAATATTATTTCTATTAAATTTAAAACCTATAAAGGCGAGGCGCACATAACTGAGTGACCTAATATCTAATACTATTTTCTATATCAAATTTAAAACCTATAAAGGCGAGGCGCACATAACTGAGTGACCTAATATCTAATACTATTTTCTATATCAAATTTTAAAACTATAAAGGCGAGGCGCACATAACTGAGTGACCTAATATCTAATATTATTTTCCATATTAAATTTAAAACCTATAAAGGCGAGGCGCACTTAACTGAGTGACCTAATATCTAATATTATTTTCTATATTAAATTTAAAACCTATAAAGGCAAGGGGGCGCACATAACTGAGTGACCTAATATCTAATACTATTTTCTATATCAAATTTAAAACCTATAAAGGCGAGGCGCACATAACTGAGTGACCTAATATCTAATATTATTTTCCATATTAAATTTAAGGCCTATAAGGGCGAGGCGCATAACTGAGTGACCTAATATCTAATATTATTTTCTATATTAAATTTAAAACCTATAAGGCAGAGGCGCATAACTGGTGACCTATTATCTATTATTATTTTCTATATTAAATTTAAAACCTATAAAGGCAGAGCGCACATAACTGAGTGACCTAATATCTAATATTATTTTCTATATTAAATTTAAAACCTATAAGGCAGAGGCGCACATAACTGAGTGACCTAATATCTAATACTATTTTTCTATATCAAATTTAAAACCTATAAGGCGAGGCGCACATAACTGGTGACCTAATATCTAATACTATTTCTATATTAAATTTAAAACCTATAAAGGCGAGCGCATAACTTGAGTGACCCTAATATCTAATATTTTCTATATTAAATTTAAAACCTATAAAAAGGCGAGGCGCACATAACTGAGTGACCTAATATCTAATACTATTTTCTATGTCTAAATTTAAAGCCTATAAAAACTTGAGGCGCACATAACTTGAGTGACCTAATATCTAATATTATTTTCTATATTAAATTTAAAACCTATAAAGGCGAGGCGCACATAACTGAGTGACCCTATAATATCTAATATTATTTTCTATATTAAATTTAAATCCTATAAAGGCGAGGCGCACATAACTGAGTGACCTAATATCTAATACTATTTTCTATATCAAATTTAAAACCTATAAAAAGGCGAGGCGCACATAACTGAGTGACTAATATCTAATATTATTTTCTATATTAAATTTGCTCTATAAAGGCGGGGCGCACTGCTGATGACCTAATATCTAATACTATTTTCTATATCAAATTTAAAACCTATAAAAAAGGCATTTATAACTGAGTGACCTAATATCTAATATTATTTTCTATATTAAATTTAAAATATAAAGGCGAGGCGCACATAACTGGGCTGACCTAATATCTAATACTATTTTTTCTATATCAAATTTAAAACCTATAAAGGCGAGGCGCACATAGCAGGAGTGACCTAATATCTAATACTATTTTTTCTATATCCAAATTTAAAACCTATAAAAAGGCAGAGGCGCATAAGCACGGGTGACCTAATATCTAACTATATTTCTATATTAAATTTAACCTATAAAGGCGAAGGCGCACATAACTGAGTGACCTAATATCTAATATTATTTTCTATATTAAATTTAAACCTGTAAAGGAGCGGGGCGCACATGTAGGTGACCTATTATCTAATACTATTTTCTATATTAAATTTAAAACCTATAAGGCGAGCGCCATAACTGAGTGACCTAATATCCAATATTCGGCACTTATAATCCCGTTTAAAACCTATAAGGCGGAGCACACATAACTGAGTGACCTAATATCTAATATTATTTTCTATATTGAATTCTACGTCTATAAGAGCGAGGCGCACATAACTGAGTGACCTAATATCTAATACTATTTTCTATATCAATTTAAAAACCCTATAGTGAGCGCACACTGTAGGCCGACCTAATATCTAATATTATTTTCTATATTAAATTTAAAACCTATAAAAGGCGAAGCGCACATAACTATGCAGGTATTCAATATCCTAATACTATTTTCTATATCAAATTTAAAACCTATAAGGCGAAGCGCACATAACTGAGTGACCTAATATCTGTGTATTTTTCTATATTAAATTTAAAACTTAAAGGCGGGCGCACATAACTGGTGACCTAATATCTAATATTATTTTTCTATATTAAATTAAACCTATAAGGCGGGGCGCACACCCGGCACAGGTGGCTATTATTAATATTATTTTCTATATTAAATTTAAAACCTATAAAGGCGAGGCGCACGCAACTGAATGAGCTAATATCTATGTACTATTTCTATATCAAATTTAAAACCTATATTGGCCGGAAACCCTTACATAACTACGGTGACCTAATATGTAATGCCTATTTTCTATATTAAATTTAAAATATATAAAGGCGGGGCACTTTTATAACTGAGTGACCTAATATCTAATATTATTTTCTATATTAAATTTAAAACCTATAAGGCGAAGCCCGCACACTACTTCGGTGACCTAATATCAATACTGTTTTCTCTATATCCAATTTAAAACCTATAAAGGCGAGGCGCATAACTGAGTGACCTAATATCTAATATTATTTTTATATTAATTTAAAACCTATAAAAGGCGAGGCGCACATAACTAGGTGACCTAATATCTAATGACATTTATATTAAATTTAAAACCTATAAAGGCAGAGGGAGCGCACATAACTGAGTAATAATATCTGTACTATTTTCTATATCAAATTGCCGGAAACCTAAAGAAAGGCGAGCGCACGCCTTTGAGTGACCTAATATCTAATATTATTTTCTATATTAAATTTAAAACCTATAAAGACAAAGCCTTACTGAGTGACCTAATATCTAATATTATTTTCTATAATAAATTTAAAACCTATAAAGGCGAGGCGCACATAACTGAGTGACCTAATATAATATTATTTTCTATATCAAATTTAAAACCTATAAAAGGCGGGGCGCACATAACTGGTGACCTAATATGTTCTTTTTATATTAAATTTAAACCTATAAAGGCAGGGCGCACATAACTGAGTGACCTAATATCTAATACTGTTTTCTATAATAATTAAAACCTGTAAAGGCGAGGCGCACATAACTGGAAATTTGACCCTAATATCTAATACTATTTTCTATATTAAATTTAAACCTATATAAGGCAGAGGCGCACATAACTGAGTGACCTAATATCTAATATTATTTTCTATATTAAATTTAAAACCTATAAAGCGGGAGGCGCACATAACTGAGTGACCTAATATCTAATGCTATTTTTCTATATCAAATTTAAAAACTATAAAGGCAGGAGCGCACATAACTGAGTGACCTAATATCTAATACTATTTTCTCATAAATTTAAAACCTATAAAGAATAAGGCGCACCGACACAGGTGACCTAATATATAATAATATTTTCTATATTAAATTTAAAACCTATAAGGCAAGGAAGCGCACATAACCAAACCTAATATCTAATATTATTTTCTATATTAAATTTAAAACCTATAAAGGCGAGGCGCACATAACTGAGTGACCTAATATCTAATATTATTTTCTATATTAAATTTAAAACCTATAAAGGCGAAGGCACCTTTTTATAACACAGGTGACCTAATATCTAATATTATTTTCTATATTAAATTTAAAACCTATAAAGGCAGGAAACCTTACGCAACTGAGTGACCTAATATCTAATATTATTTTCTATATTAAATTTAAAACCTATACAGGCGAGGCGCTTCCTGCTTAATTATTTCATAATATCTGACAGCCTTTTTTCTATATTAAATTTAAAACCCTATAAGGCGGGCACATAACCGGGGTGACCTAATATAAAATATAACACATGTCAAATTTAAAACCTATAAAAAGGCAGAGGGCGCACCAACGGTGACCACAACGTAATACTATTTATATATTCCGTTTAAAACCTATAAAGGCGAGCGCACATAACTGAGTGACCTAATATATTATTTTCTATATTAAATTTTTAAATCTATAAAAAAGACGAGCCCTTTTGCAACTGAGTGACCTAATATCTAATACTATTTTCTATGTCAAATTCAAACCTATAAGGCGAGGCACATAACTGAGTGACCTAATATACAATATTTATTTTTAATAAATTTAAAACCTATAAAGGCGAGGCGCACATACTTCAGGTGACCTATTATCTAATACTATTTTCTATATTAAATTTAAATCCTATAAAGGCGAGGCGCACATAACTGAGTGACCTAACCTCCTTGTTTTCGCACTATTAAATTTAAAAACAAAAGGCGAGGCGCACACAACGGTGACCTAATATTAATATTATTTTCTATATTAAATTTAAAACCTATAAAGGCGAGGCGCACATAAACACAGGCATCTAATATCTAATAATGACTTACATATTAAATTTAAAATATATAAAGGCGAGAGAAGCGCACATAACTGAGTGACTATTATCTATATTATTTTTTCTATATTAAATTTAAATCCTATAAGGCGAGCGCACATAACTGGTGATACTAATATCTAATATTATTTTCTATACTAAATTTAAAACCTATAAAGGCGAGGCGCACATAACTGAGTGACCTAATATCTAATACTATTTTCTATATTAAATTTAAAACCTATAAAGGCGAGGCGCACATAACTGAGTGACCTAATATCTAATATTATTTTCTATGTAAATTTAAAACCTATAAAGGCGAGGCGCACATAACTGAGTGACCTAATATCTAATATTATTTTTCTATATTAAATTTAAAACCTATAAAAGCGAGGCGCACATAACTGAGTGACCTAATATCTAATATTATTTTCTATATTAAATTTAAAACCTATAAAGGCGAGGCGCACATAACTGAGTGACCTAATATCTAATATTATTTTCTATATTAAATTTAAATCCTATAAAGGCGAGGCGCATAACTGGTGACCTAATATCTAATACTATTTTCTATATCAAATTTAAAACCTATAAAGGCAGGAAGCGCACGCCTTTGAGTGACCTAATATCTAATATTGTTTTCTATATTAAATTTAAAAACTACCCTAAAGGCGAGGCGCACATAACTGAGTGACCTAATATCTAATATTATTTTCTATATTAAATTTAAATCCTATAAAGGCAGAGGCGCACATAACTGAGTGACCTAATATCTAATACTATTTTCTATATCAAATTTAAAACCTATAAAGGCGAGGCGCACATAACTGAGTGACCTAATATCTAATATTATTTCATATATTAAATTCCAAAACCTATAAAGGCGAAGCGCACATAACTGAGTGACCTAATATCTAATACTATTTTCTATATTAAATTTAAATCCTATAAAGGCGAGGCGCACATAACTGGTGACCTAATATCTAATACTATTTTCTATATCAAATTTAAAACCTATAAAGGCGAGGCGCACACTAGCAGGTGACCCACAATATCTAATATTATTTTCTATAATATTAAATTTAAAACCTGTAAAAGGCAGGCGCACATAACTGAGTGACCTAATATGTAATTTTATTTTCTATATTAAATTTAAAACCTATAAAGGCAGGCGCACATAGCAGGTGACCTAATATCTAATATTATTTTCTATATCAAATTTAAAACCTATAAAGGCGAGGCGCACATAACTGAGTGACCTAATATCTAATATTATTTTCTATATCAAATTTAAATCCTATAAAATGGGCGAGGCGCACATAACTGAGTGACCTAATATCTAATACTATTTTCTATATCAAATTTAAAACTCATAAAGGCGAGGCGCACATAACTGAGTGACCTAATATTCAATATTATTTTCTATATCAAATTAAACCTATATAAAGGTGAGGCAATTAAATTCGAGTGACCTAATATCTAATATTATTTTCTATATTAAATTTAAATCCTATAAAGGCGAGGCGCACATAACTGAGTGACCTAATATCTAATATTATTTTCTATATTAAATTTAAAACCTATAAAGGCGAGGTGCACATAACTGAGTGACCTAATATCTAATATTATTTTGTATATTAAATTTAAAACCTATAAAGGCGAGGCGCACTTAACTGAGTGACCTACATTCAATATTATTTATATTAAATTTAAATCATAAAGGCGAGGCGCACATAACTGAGTGACTCAATATCTAATATTATTTTCTATATTAAATTTAAAACCTATAAGGCGAGGCGCACATAACTGAGTGACCTAATATCTAATATTATTTTCTATATTAAATTTAAAACCATAAAGGCGAGGCGCACATAACTGAGTGACCTAATATCTAATATTATTATTTTCTATATTAAATTTAAAACCTATAAAGGCGAGGCGCACATAACTGAGTGACCTAATATCTAATATTATTTTCTATATTAAATTTAAAACTCATAAAGGCGAGGCGCACATAACTGAGTGACCTAATATCTAATATTATTTTCTATATTAAATTTAAAACCTATAAAGGCGAGGCGCACATAACTGAGTGACCTAATATCTAATATTATTTTCTATATTAAATTTAAAACCTATAAAGGCGAGGCGCACATAACTGAGTGACCTAATATCTAATATTATTTTCTATATTAAATTTAAACCTTATAAAGGCGAGGCGCACATAACTGAGTGACCTAATATCTAATATTATTTTCTATATTAAATTTAAAACCTATAAAGGCGAGGCGCACATAACTGAGTGACCTAATATCTAATATTATTTTCTATATTAAATTTAAAACCTATAAAGGCGAGGCGCACATAACTGAGTGACCTAATCATATCTAATATTATTTTCTATATTAAATTTAAAACCTATAAAGGCGAGGCGCACATAACTGAGTGACCTAATATCTAATATTATTTTCTATATTAAATTTAAAACCTATAAAGGCGAGGCGCACATAACTGAGTGACCTAATATCTAATATTATTTTCTATATTAAATTTAAAACCTATAAAGGCGAGGCGCACATAACTGAGTGACCTAATATCTAATATTATTTTCTATATTAAATTTAAAAACCTATAAAGGCGAGGCGCACATAACTGAGTGACCTAATATCTAATATTATTTTCTATATTAAATTTAAACCTTATAAAGGCGAGGCGCACATAACTGAGTGACCTAATATTTCAATATTATTTTCTATATTAAATTTAAAACCTATAAAGGCGAGGCGCACATAACTGAGTGACCTAATATCTAATATTATTTTCATATTAAATTTAAAAAAAACCTATAAAGGCGAGGCGCACATAACTGAGTGACTCAATATCTAATATTATTTTCTATATTAAATTTAAAACCTATAAAGGCGAGGCGCACATAACTGAGTGACCTAATATCTAATATTATTTTCTATATTAAATTTAAAACCTATAAAGGCGAGGCGCACATAACTGAGTGACCTAATATCTAATATTATTTTCATATTAAATTTAAACCTATAAAGGCGAGGCGCACATAACTGAGTGACCTAATATCTAATATTATTTTCTATATTAAATTTAAAACCTATAAAGGCGAGGCGCACATAACTGAGTGACCTAATATCTAATACTATTTTCTATATTAAATTTAAAACCTATAAAGGCGAGGCGCACATAACTGAGTGACCTAATATCTAATATTATTTTCTATATTAAATTTAAAACCTATAAAGGCGAGGCGCACATAACTGAGTGACCTAATATCTAATATTATTTTCTATATTAAATTTTCAAAACCTATAAAGGCGAGGCGCACATAACTGAGTGACCTAATATCTAATATTATTTTTCATATTAAATTTAAAACCTATAAAGGCGAGGCGCACATAACTGAGTGACCTAATATCTAATATTATTTTCTATATTAAATTTAAAACCTATAAAGGCGAGGCGCACATAACTGAGTGACCTAATATCTAATATTATTTTCTATATTAAATTTAAAACTCATAAAGGCGAGGCGCACATAACTGAGTGACTCAATATCTAATATTATTTTCTATATTAAATTTAAAAAAACCTTATAAAGGCGAGGCGCACATAACTGAGTGACCTAATATCTAATATTATTTTCTATATTAAATTTTAAACCTATAAAGGCGAGGCGCACATAACTGAGTGACCTAATATCTAATATTATTTTCTATATTAAATTTAAAACCTATAAAGGCGAGGCGCACATAACTGAGTGACCTAATATCTAATATTATTTTCTATATTAAATTTAAAACCTATAAAGGCGAGGCGCACATAACTGAGTGACCTAATATCTAATATTATTTTCTATATTAAATTTAAAACCTATAAAGGCGAGGCGCACATAACTGAGTGACCTAATATCTAATATTATTTTCTATATTAAATTTAAAACCTATAAAGGCGAGGCGCACATAACTGAGTGACCTAATATCTAATATTATTTTCTATATTAAATTTAAACCTATAAAGGCGAGGCGCACATAACTGAGTGACCTAATATCTAATACTATTTTCTATTAAATTTAAACCTTATGTATACAGGGCGCACATAACTGAGTGACCTAATATCTAATATTATTTTCTATATTAAATTTAAAACCTATAAAGGCGAGGCGCACATAACTATGACTCAATATCTAATATTATTTTCTATATTAAATAAAACCTATAAAGGCGAGGCGCACATAACTGAGTGACCTATCTAATATTATTTTCTATATTAAATTTAAAACCTATAAAGGCGAGGCGCACATAACTGAGTGACCTAATATCTAATACTATTTTCTATATTAAATTTAAAACCTATAAAGGCGAGGCGCACATAACTGAGTGACCTAATATCTAATATTATTTTCTATATTAAATTTAAAACTTATAAAGGCGAGGCGCACATAACTGAGTGACCTAATATCTAATATTATTTTCTATATTAAATTTAAAACCTATAAAGGCGAGGCGCACATAACTGAGTGACCTAATATCTAATATTATTTTCTATATTAAATTTAAAACCTATAAAGGCGAGGCGCACATAACTGAGTGACCTAATATCTAATACTATTTTCTATATTAAATTTAAACCTTATAAAAGCGAGGCGCACATAACTGAGTGACCTAATATCTAATACTATTTTCTATATTAAATTTAAAAACCTATAAAGGCGAGGCGCACATAACTGAGTGACCTAATATCTAATACTATTCTATATTAAATTTAAAACCTATAAAAGCGAGGCGCACATAACTGAGTGACCTAATATCTAATACTATTTTCTATATTAAATTTAAAAACCTATAAAGGCGAGGCGCACATAACTGAGTGACCTAATATCTAATACTATTTTCTATATTAAATTTAAAACCTATAAAGGCGAGGCGCACATAACTGAGTGACCTAATATCTAATATTATTTTCTATATCAAATTTAAAACCTATTGTTAGTCAGATTAGTGTGTGAAAAGAAAAATGAAGAAAAGTCACTCATTTCAATTTAATATCGTTTAACGATTAACAGCAGCAATAGAATCTTTTCCATCACACCTGATACCAAATGATGTATGAGACTCCAAGTACAATGGTTACAAATAGTTATAGGTATCTCGATCATGTTTATTAATTTAGCCCTGTGCCGAACATAACCGAAGTCCATACAATTTAAACTTATCTGAAGGTTAGAAAGAATAAAACTGTTTCGTTTGAATAAATAAATGAAAATTTATTTATCGCACAGCATAACATCAAATTGTACGTATAAAATTATTAACTGTGAAAATGTTCAAAGAGAAAGTGTAGTAAGGAGTTTAACATATTAAGAGTTCGTTTATTTTTAGCGAAATTTGATTCATACAGAAAATGGTTTTCGCTGGGTGTATCAACAAAATACTAGTTCTGTTTTGTTCCTCTATTTCTTCTGTGTTGATGGCGATTAGGTGAAGAGAAAGAAAAAGAGATAAAGAAAGCATTACGAGAGAGAAATTGAAAAGGTGCGATTACGGGTCGCCGCGACAGTTGTGCCCGATTGGCAGTCGACAATTTCCTTCTCTCTCTTTCTCTGACTAACCAACCGACCGACCGAAAACCGTGAAATATGTAGCCAAATCGATCACGTGGTCGATTTACTTTGGGGCAGGAAGTAACAGGACAAAGGTTATTGAAAGTTCAATTTGTTATTTTTGTAAATCGCTCTCTTTTCATTGGTTAATAGATAGATCTTCTTACTGGCTCGCGAATTTGAAGATAGTGAAGAAAGGAAAGTCATTTTTATTTTGTATTTACCGTAGAGATCAACCGAGAGATGTTAACCACAGGGAGTTTCGATATTTTGCAAACTAAATCTTCACGTAGGGCCATATTAACAGTATGTCCAGTACGATGATGACACCGCATTAATAGGCGGAACATTTCTCCGGCTGAAGCCAAAAGTCAAGTTAGACAGTCCCGCCGATTGAGCAAATGGCTACGTATCCTTGACCAAGCCTACCTTTGAATTGACTTGGCCAGGTTTGCCTGCACGAGATACGTTGAGCATTATGTTGAATAGTTGTTTTTGTAACTGATTAAAATTGCCCGTAAAATATATGATCAAGAGGAGAGGTACCCAAAGATATTTGGGTTAAAGTAGATAAGTTTAAAAACAACTACAAACGTCACAGTAGTTAGAGTTATATATATATATATATATATATATATATATATATATATATATATATATATATATATATATAAATATACGAGTGTCATTCAATAAATAAGGTAATTTTTTCAGAATAAGGACTACTAATACAGATAGAAGTTTTTTTGTTTTTTTTTCTTTTACTACATTTTCAAAGGGATTTAATTTTTTTTTTTTTTTGCAGATTGAAAAATAAAAAAAACTTTGTGAGTTTTGGAGATTAACAAAGATGGCCGACCAAGAAGCTTGCTCCAGGATTGAACAGAGGTCAGTTATCAAGCTTTTGGTTGCTGAAGGGTGCAAACCAGTTGAAATTCATAGGAGAATGTCAAATGTGTATGGTGCCACATGTTTCAGCCAAAAAATGTCTACAAGTGTGCTAAATTGTTTAAAGAGGGACGGAGCAGTGTTGCGAATGAAGACAGGCTTGGGTGGCCTACAGAAGTGAAGTCTCCTGAGTCGATCGAATCAATCAATGACCTCATTCAGTCTGACAGAAAGGTGACAGTGGATGACATTGCAAGGAATTTGAGCCTATCTGTTAGGACAGCACACAAAATTGTCCATGATGACATCATCAAAACAACGCAAGACCTCACACAGCATCCCAATCGATGCAGACCATCAACGAGCTGGGCTGGGAACTGCTTCCTCATCCCCCTTACAGCCCAGACCTTGTCCCCTCAAACTTTCACCTGTTTCGTCCCTTGAAAGCGTTCACAAGAGGCACGAAGTTTGAAAGTGACGAGGAAATCAAAAGTGCGGTGAGCGATTGGCTGAGACATCAGTCCAAAGATTTTTACGCTGAGGGAATACGAAGCTTGTGCACAGATGAGAAATGTGTGTGAAACTGCTGGGAGACTACGTTCAAAAATAAAAAAAAAAGTAATGTTCTATTTGTATTAGAAGTCCTTATACCGAAAAATTCACCTTATTTATTAAATGACCCTCGTGTGTGTGTGTGTGTGTGTGTGTGTGTGTGTGTGTGTGTGTGTGTGTGTGTGTGTGTGTGTGTTGAGTAATATGGATCGGAATCTGACAAGATGAATAGAATAAGTAAAGAAGAAGTTGGAGAATAGTGTTTTTAATCTAACAGGTTTCACTTTAACACGCTTCTTCCAAGATGATTTAAAAATCCAAAGGACCGTATGTGGATTGAGGTATAGATTCGTTGGTCAGATACGTGTCACGTCTGATAATTCAGTGGATAAATATTTAATGTAGAAGAAATAACTTGTGTCTCTATAAGTGTGTGTGCCAACGCGTAGTAAAACATTATATGTTTATTATGAATGTAAGTATATGCAAGCAAAAATAATGTGTGTTAAGTGCATACAAACCATAGACGAACTAAATGTGTGTAAATGTCGATAATATTAGTATGTGTGAGTAACAGTGACGAAATACATTTCCGTTCTAAATACGTAACAAGTATTGTATACATGTGTCAAGTGATGGAACGAATTTTCATTTTAAATAAAATGAGAGAATCAGTTATGAATGTATGTTTTGAGAGAAATCACGTGTGAATGCGTGCGTTTATGAGTGAGTAACAAGCTATGCACGTGTCAAGTGATGGAACAATTTTTTTAATTTTAAATAACGTGTGAAAATCATGTATGAACGTATGTGTAGGAAAGAATCATGTAAGGATATGTGCATATATAAGTATGAATCATAAACGAAATATATTTCCGTTTAAAATTCTAGTGAAAATAATGTATAAAAGTATTAAGCGAACGTTTTTATAAATAAAAAGTAGAGTTTTAAAAAATAATGTTAACGGTTAGAATCTTTTAATGAAATAATAATATACTAAATATCTATGTATTAAAATTATTACAATAACATAATTAAGTAATCTAAACTTATTTATAAATGAAACTTTGTTTGTGTGTATGTGTGTGTGTGTGTGTGTGTCCGTTATCTATAGACTC
This sequence comes from Ascarosepion bandense, assembly GCA_037127315.1. Lineage (NCBI taxonomy): Eukaryota > Metazoa > Mollusca > Cephalopoda > Sepiida > Sepiidae > Ascarosepion > Ascarosepion bandense. Next base: position 190,833 of record JBBBDQ010000162.1, on the reverse strand, counting down.
CGAAACGGCTGAACCGATTTTCTTGGAAACTTACACAGTTGTACTATAAGCGTCTGCGAGTGTTCTTACCTAGGGTTTGTGTTGAGGTACCGCCGATAAATATCGAAAATCGATAATCGAAAAAATCGGATTATAGAAGGAGTGGTCCGATTTTAATCAAATTTGATACACTCATAGACAAAGACATAAGAAACGATATTCAAAAGTTTCAATGTTGCAGTTCTTACAATAGCGCAGACAATCGATTATATATATATATATATATATATATATATATATATATATATAAGGCAAGATGTTTGTGTGTGTGTCTGTTTATCTGCCTGTATGTCTGCATTTTTTTCAGCCCTTTTATTTTAGTTTTTGCTTCGGGTTTGGCTCTAAGTAGTTATAATTTTAGTTCTTAGTCTCAGCCATGATACCATTTACTCAGAGGACTTATTTAGCCTTCAAAATTCAGTTTACGACGAAAAAACTTATTTGATATCGATACCAGGAAATCAAAGTTTGACTTACATCCATTCATTTTTCTTTCAGTCTACGGTTTCGCTTTACCTGGAAACAACTATTGCTTTTTATTCTTTCGTGCCATGGATTAGTTTTAAGCTTTCATTACACCCGAGCAACGCCGGGCTATACTGCTATTAAAAATATAAAAATAATAATACAATACTTGTTACGTATTTTGAACAGAAATGTATTTCGTCACTGTCATTCTTACATGCTAATGTTATCGACATTTACACACACTTAGTTCGTGTATGGTTTGGATGTGCCTAACACACATTATTTTTGCTTACATATCCTTACATTCAAAATCAACATATAATGTCTGTGTTACGCGTTGGCACACACATACACACACACACACACACACACACGCACATATTAAAACGTCTGCCTACTTCCACCGAACGCCCATAGCCCAGGGGTAGAGTCGCCGACTGACGCCATTTCGGTCGGGTTTCAATCCTGGGTAAAAAAGCAATCGGAGTCTAACCGTACTGATGAGCTGTGATACGGCGAAACAGATCTGTCTGCGGATGACAATATATATATATATATATATTACGGTCATATTACGTTGAATACACCGAAGTTAAGCAACGTTGGTCAGTACTTAGATGGGTGACCGCTTGGGAATACCAGGTGCTGTAAGCATTTATGAAAAGATGTGCGTTGTGGTGCGGTGGATGTCGGTTTGGAAAGGGAAATCGGTGAGCCGAGTTCCAATTACGGTCGAACACTCTGCATTGGTACCCATGGGAAAGGTATTAATCTGTCTCTTCCCTCCAGTTATGGGTTCATGCGATCTGTGGCGGACTTCTGCACTGATTGTTTGTTATCAGCAGTACCAAAAAATGTGGATGGAACTTTGTGTGTCTGTGTGTGTGTGTGTGTCTGTGTGTGTGTGTATCCGTTACCGATAGACTCCGAAACGGCTGAACCGATTTTCTTAAAAATTTACACAGTTGTACTATAAGCGTCTGCGAGTGTTCTTAGCTAGATTTTGTGTCGCGGTACACCCGATAAATATCGAAAATCGATAATCGAAAAAATTGTGTTATAGAAGGAGTGGTCCAATTTTAATCAAATTTGATACACTCATAGACAAAGACATAAGAAACGATATTCAGAAGTTTCAAGGTTGCAGTTCTTACAATAGTGCAGAAAACTGATAAAATATATATATATATATATATATATATATAAAAGGCAAGATGTTTGTGTGTGTGTGTGTGTGTGTGTGTGTGTGTGTGTGTGTGTGTGTGTGTTTGTCTGTATGTCCTCTATACAAATCCACAATTTTCATCCGATTCTCACTAAACTTCACAAATATTCTTTCGGCTGAGTCTGAGCTCCAGGACCATAGATTAGTTTTAAAGCTTTCATTAAACCCGAGCAACGCCGAGCTATACTGCTAGTTACAAATAAAGAAACTCTAATCTGCGATTAAATCTGGTAGAAAATGGCTGGTAGATTTTAACGCTCCAAAACGAATCTGCTTTCTTTTAACTACCATAAGGAAACATTCCTGCTTACCATCAGTATGGATGACGCTAGTCTCTCAGAGAGCAACACACTTCATCTCCTTGGCCTTACACTCTCAAATGATCTCAAAGGGAATGCACATTTATAAATCTATCATTCGTTAGACATTGAATACTTTTACAATATCTGGTCGGGTGTTTTTCTTTTTTTTTCTTTTTTAGAATCATATCGCCCTAAGCAAGGCATTTTACTGCTACTGTTTTACAGAGGGTTACATAGGAGGAAAGTTATGAGAAAGAGTAACAATTTAGAAGAAAAATATGTCCAAAAAACATGCCTGTGTAGCTAATCAGTACTGAAAAGAGATGGATTCTTTTATAAATTAATAAAAAAATTACGATGTGGATATAAAGTGAGAGATCAATTCTATATTATTATATTTACGTAAACGGAACCCCTACTTTGTTTCTATAGATTTATATTCTAGATTTATGGGCTTTAACAAATGGATGGCAGAGCAGGGCTTGAAAATGGTAACATGAGAAAGGGTATTAAGAGCTACAAGGGAAAAGAAGATGTGGAAGGCCATGATTGCCTACGTTCTGGATGGACATATCACACAGAAAAAGATGAAGAATCATTACACTACAGAATTAGCTACAAAGGCATGTTTTTTAGATATATTTTTTTCTAACCTGTCACTATTTCTCATAAGGCATTTTGCAGGGGGTTACATAGGAGGAAAGTTATGAGAAAGGGTGACAGGTTATAGGGGGTGTCAAGAAGTAGGCAAGAGATGGATGAATGTGGCCATAATGTGAGGGATCAATTTATATATTAATTGTGATGTAGAATTGATCCCCCACTTCGCATCCACATTATAATACAATAGATTTTTTTATAATCATATCGCCCCAAGCAAGGCATTTTACTGCCACTGTTTTGCTGGGGGTTATATAGGAGGAAATTTATGAGAAACAGTGACAGGTTAGAAGAAAAATATATTCTAACAACAAGCCTGTGTCGCAATTCAGTATTGACGTGAGATGGATTCCAATAGTGGCAGTCCTTCTTTGTTTTGGGTTAAATCATTATTAAAAAAAAAAAAAAAAAAAAAAAAGGAAACTAGTTAAAATATGAGGTATTAGGAGTCCTTATACCGAACAATTCACCTTATCTATTGAATGACCCTCGTATTTATATGTTAGGATGATATATTTATTTACCGTTAAGCAAAATTTAACGCTTCCATTAAGCCGTTTTTAAGATACTTATTAGTTAAAGATTTTTATGTCATATGTTATGAGAGTATATATTTTTTAATTCTTTTAAACTAAGAAATACAATCACCTGTGTCTTTCCACTGATTGGCTTGACTAGCAATCCTCAGTAAATAACATATGTTTTTTTTTAATATTTAATGGCTTATCTTCTCTAGTTTTTGTTGGGTTTATCAGCCAGTCCGAGGGGCTATTTGGAAATTATCTTAATGGTTTTTAATTGTTAGGAAAGTGTTGTAGATTCCGAAGTGAGGAACCGCACAAAATAATGAACAACAAAAACAGATGGTGCGGTAGTCTCTGGGTAACTTTGGTTTTCTCTCGGTAACTTACGTATCAGTTCAGATACTCTCAAACGTGTATCACATATGGCACTTAACTGCCTAACATCCTTCAGACAGTTTCTCAAATTGTTGTAGATTCCGGGTGAGGAACCGCACAAAATAATGAACAACAAAAACAGATATGGAGATAGAAAAGTAGGTTATATTGTACGTAATGTACAAACTTGAATGCAGGTTAGTACATCCAGGAATACTATTAATAAGAAATAAATATGTGCAAGTCTTGAAGTGAAGTCGCTGGAAATAGTATATCCGTGTATATTATTCTAGCTAAATGGAGCCCAGAGCTAGTCCGACTTCTGATGCGGTAGTCTCTGGGTAACTTCAGTACCTTACGTATCAGTTCCGGTATTCTCTGATAACTCGCACGGATCTCTACGATTACTCTCCCGCCAACTGCAACCGCAACTGCTGTTCTCTCTATGGCAGGAGTATATGTACACTCAGTCGAGTCCATTATCAGACATACATACATACATACATACATACATACATACATACATACATACTGTTGTAGATTCCGAAGTGAGGAACCGCACAAAATAATCAACAACAAAAACAGATATTGGAGATAGAAAAGTAAGTTATATTGAACGTAATATATAAACTTGAACGCAGGTTAGTAAATCCAAGAATACTATTAGTAAGAAATAAATATATATAAATCTTGAAGTAAAGTCGTTGGAAATTGTATATCCGTGTATATTATTCTAGCTGAGTGGAGCTCAGAGCTAGTCTGACTTCTGATGCGGTAGTCTCTGGGTAAATTCGGTATCTCTTGGTAACTTACTTATCAGTTCTGGTACTCTCCGATAACTGTTACAGATTTTTTTTAATCATCTCACCCCAAGCAAGGCATTCCACTGCCACTATTGCGCATGGGGCTACATAGGGGAAGGTAAAGAGAAGGAGTGGTTAGACATAGGGAATGTCAGGAGGAAGGTGACAGATGAGTAAGGATAGCGAGGATGAGGGTTGGGCAAATGGGAAGAGTGTTTGATAGAATGGGAGCAGGTTAGTGTGTTAGGAGGTGTCTATTGACCTTACATTTAAACTCCTGGAGATTGTAGCCGTCGGGAAAGCAATCGTGTGGAAGAGAATTCCACAGTGGGGGAAGTGCGAGGAAAGAAATATTTTGGATTCCGAGTGAGGAACTGCACAAAATAATGAACAACAAAACAGATATCGAAATAGAAAAGTAGGTTATATTGAACGTAATATACAAACTTGAACGCAGGTTAGTAAATCCAAGAATACTATTAGTGAGAAATAAATATATACAAGTCTTGACGTGAAGTCGTTGGAAATAGTATATCCGTGTATATTATTCTAGCTGAGTGGAGCTCAGAGCTAGTCTGACTTTTGATGCGGTAGTCTCTGGGTAACTTCGGTATCTCTCGGTAACTTACGTATCAGTTCCGGTACTCTCCGATAACTCTAACGGATCTCTACTATCACCTTCAACTGCTCTTCTTCTATTGTAGGAGTATGTGTGTACTCAGTCCTTATACCGAAAAATTTACCTTGTTTATTGAATGACCCTCGTACAAGATTGCATGTCAAAAAATTATATCTTTCTTCTTAAAGGATAATTTCTTTTTTATTTCCTTTTTTAATTTCCAGTGTTGTGTCTTTTCCCAATTAATATCGTTACGTCTAGAAGAGATCAGTTTCTTAGATAATTGCATTATCCTGTCATAATTAAATCAGGAAAAAAATTCTAGATGACGAAATTAAGTTATTACTAAAGCTTGTTCTGACAAGAGTATTATAAAAAAATATGAGTTTTCCGGTCGATTTTTATCTAAAAAGATTATCCAAATATTCAGGCGGTAGACTGAAAATAAATAAATATACTGTTTAATGAATAACCGAAGTGTCTACTAAAATACGAGTATCAACTTAAAAATAATGTTTAATTGATATTGTCGGGAACAAAACGAGATCTAGATTTAAAATTCAAATGCTAATCACTGACTCATTGATTTTGTTAGACATGAAAAAAAAAACTCAAGTTTACAGACTTTGCTTAGCACACACGCAAATGCGAATTTTTTTTTTTTTTTTAATCATATCACCCCAAGCAAGGCGAAATCGTCCACTGATGTGCTGGGGGCTATGTGAGAAGGAAAATATTAGAAAAGAGAAAAACCGGAAACCTCATCCTAACCAGGAAACAAGGGATGAGCCTCTTCACCTGTTCAATAGATGTGGGTGGAGTGTGAACCGGGCGATAATTTAGTCTATCTACTCCAATCCAAACCAAAACTCGTGAAACTTTACACCTTGATGCGAAATGTTTTTCGGCCAATAGAAGACTAGGAGAGACTCAAAAATCAAAATTCAAATAATCTTCAGTAATCAGAAACAAATTCTTTCTCGGACCTTTTTGCGAGCTGAGGCGAAGTTTGTTCGTCGTCTAACGGAAACACCACAATCACATCCGGGAGTAAATTACCAAATGACCTTTTCGAGCCCCACAAACAAAATAAAAGACGGAAAAGTTCGCCTGTCGCCGGAGCGAAAGAAGACGAACGAATTAACACGTCCCTTGACAAACGTCAAGCAATCGTTATCATTATTATCTTTCTCTTTATGCTCACTGTTCACCCGTCTGCCTCTTATACTTGATAACCGAACAAAACCCTTTAAAACTGAGCGATGACTTCAAAGACATTCCTACTTAACGATAACGCTCATGCATGCATACATACACATATACGTTCCTGCCTACATACACATAAACTTATTCTGGCAAGGAGTACTACAAATATTTGAACGACCTTGTATCAACCAAAATACATTACTTTTATTTGTAAAAACCTTAATTGATTTATATGTACATAAATTTGTTGTTTCAATTAACAATTTGATTTTCTTGTTTTATACCTCTCTTATCGTGGACTATCCAACTAACAAGGCCAAATTAAACTAATCTGTTGCAACACATATACACTACACTAGGTATCTCCACTCATTTTCGATACTTAAATTGAAATTAAAATTTTAAAAATAAATAAGTTATCTTCAATCATTAAAATTAGATGAGTTCGGCGTTTAACTAATAAAAAATAAATCGCAGAAAATTAAAATGTTTTAAAATTTCATGAATTTACGTGGAGAGGGTAAGAGAGTTAAAAAAAAATTTTCATCAATATTTAAAATAAATAATAATTTCAAAAATAATTTTATTCATTTGTGAATGAGTATTGAAAGTTTCATTAAAATCCGGACAATTATTTGATTTTTGCGAGAATTTTCAAATTAATATGTTTGTCACCGAAAAAGTGAATTACGTAAAAAAAAAAGTTACGTAATCGATTGTAAACAATCGTAAGATTTTCTTCGATTTTCTGCAACGCTAACTCAAATCAAAATAAAATTTTCTGCCAAAATTTCGAAGATGTTAAAAGGGATTAAAAAATTTTATAAAATTAATGAAAATTACTTTGTTCGTTCCTCTTAATATTATAAACAATTTGATAGAAACAGTTCGTTTTATTAAGTTTTGAACCTTTTTAAATCATATTACGCTGAATTTTTTGTAATGTAATAAAGGTACCTACACTACACTATATCGGATAATCCACTATAATATAAACATGTCGGATTAATAGAAAAAAATCATCTGCATTCTTTAAACATTGCTTTGATTACATTAGGATACGAAAATATGCAGATATGTCTGTTTTATGAGTCAATAAAAAATCTGAAAACGCTGTTGTGTTGCTTCGTTTTGGTAGAATTAGAAGATAACACAAACTTGAATTAATGATGTGGATTTTTGGAGTAAAACTTTAGGTTTTTACATCAAGTTACAACCTTTAAATTTTGTGTGGATACAGGAGCAGACTAGCTACATTCTCTTCACTGTGGGATGCTAGTAGTAAACGAGCCTATCCCTTCTGGACTCTAGTGGTCAACTGACTAGCGTCTTCCCTTTTTCAAATCTCCTACACAAAACTACTGTCCTTAACTTCTTACTCCTACTATTACTCCTACTCCTACCAAAAGAAACGGTTCCTTATTTTGCCGCCCAATTTTGAATTCTTGGCGTCAGTGTGTCTATCTTTTTCTATTTTTAGAAAACTCGCGATTTTATTAACCATAACAACACTTTTCTGTTTTTCTTGGTCACTAAAGCACTCTGTAGCCTGAAGGTCAAAACACATCTTACCTATTAAACTAATTCCCATGAGAAATGAATAGATTTTGTTTCTACAAGCACAGGAATGGATTTGTCACCTAATGTTTAAGAGTTGTATATTTCGTGTGTCTGTTGCATCTGATAAACTTTGCGCCTTGAAAATCTGAAAGAGTCAAGTATCTTCTTTTCTGTGGTTGTGGCGCAATGGATATCGGTTCGGAATGAGAAATCAGAGAGCCGAGTTCGAAATCCAGTTTGAATTCATTGCACTCGCTTACTCGCAAATACACTCGAGAAAGGTATGAATCCACCTCTTCTCCCTCCAGCTATATCTAAACATATTTATAAAAGGAACTTTGTCTGTGTGTGCGTGTCTGTGTGTGTGTGTGTCCATTACTTATAGACTCCGAAACGGCTGAACCGATTATCTTGAAAATTTACACAGTTGGACTATAAGCGTCAGCGAGTGTTCTTACCTAGGCTTTGTGTCGAGGTACCCCCGATAAATACTGATAATCGAAAAAATTCGGGTTATAGGCGTGGTCCGATTTTAATCAAATTTGATCCACTCATAGACAAAGACATAAGAAACGATATTCAGAAGTTTCAAGGTTGCAGTTCTTACAATAGTGCAGAAAATCGATAATATATATATATATATATATATATATATATATATATAAGGCAAGATGTTTGTGTGTGTGTCTGTTTATCTGCCTGTATGTCTGCATTTTTTTTCAGCCCTTTTATTTTAGTTTTTGCTTCGGGTTTGGCTCTAAGTAGGTATAATTGTAGTTCTTAGTCTAAGCCATGATACCATTTACTCAGAGAACTTATTTAACCTTCAAAATTCAGTTTACGACGAAAAAAAAAAATTGATATCGATACCAGGAAATCAAAGTTTGACTTACATCCATTCATTTTTCTTTCAGTCTACGGTTTCGCTTTAACTGGAAACAACTATTGCTTTTTATTCTTTCGTGCCAACGTCCAACGTCCATGGATTAATTTTAAAGCTTTCATTACACCCGAGCAACGCCGGGCTATACTGCTAGTATATATATATATATATATATAGATATATATATATATATATATAGATAGATAGATAGATAGATAGAGATAAGATATATATATATATATATATCGATAGAGAGTGATAAGAGAGTGAGAGAGAGAAAGAGAGAGAAAGAGAGAGAAGAAACTATTTTTATAAGATAAACGTCTTTGAATAGGTATTAATGCTATCTGTTTTAATTTTGTTACGCAGTAAAAATAATGACAACGTCATAGATTGAGAAGTTTTACCACTTTCGTTGGAGACAAAATTTTTCTTTAGTCGATTAAATAAAAACAAAAATCAGTGCTAGCGAATCAAACACGTGTACCCAATAAAAATAAGCTTTATTGCAAAGAGCTCTCTCTCTCTCTTTCTCTCTCTTTCTGTCTCTCTCTTTCCCTTGCTTTGTCTGTCTATCTATCTGTCTCTCTCTCTCTCACACTCACTCACTCAGAAATGGCCATCTAAAGAAAAGAAAATGTGCCTCCCGATAGAAAATTAATTAGTTAATCGAACTTTTCTTAACTTCGGTGATCAGACGGGAACCGGTGCATTCAACATGATATAGCCATCGACTGACCAGGCTCGATGTTGCTTAACTTCGGAGCCTGGTCAGTACTTAAATGGGTGACCATTTGGGATTATCAGGTGCTGTAAACGTAAGGACAAAGAATGGTTCACCGGTGCTCCAGGTTTGGGGTTGGGTGCAGGGCTAACAACCCTGCCCCGTAAAAAATAGTTTATTACAGAAACAGCAACAAAAAGTTGCTGCCCTATGCACCATCTGGGGGTGATGGATAAATGATGATGATGATGAATCGAACTTTACCTTCTCTGAATGACCTTCTGCGGAGAGTTTGGCAAAAATATGTTTTGGCTATATGAGGAGAATATTACGAAAAAGGGAATAATTGTTCACTTTCTGTCTAGGGGCATTTTTTTTTAGGTAAATTCTCTTTCTAGGATGATTGGTATCGAGAAAATTGTTCGAACATAACTTTTTGGAAATGTTTATTCGAAAACCACATACAAGCCCGTCTCGCCGCACCACAACCCATCAGCGCGGCCAGACATATCCACCTGCCTCTGGCCGGGACCGAAACTCGACCAACCTGGTGTCAGTCGGAGTCTCTACTCCCAAGCCATCGGTGCATGTGCGGATGTGCGTTGTGGTACAGTGGATATCGGCTCGGAACGATAAATCGGGGAGCCGAGTTCAAATTCCAGTTGAATTCATTGCATTCACTTACGCGCAAATACCCTTGGGAAAGGTATTAATCCGTCCCTTCCTTCCTTCTAGTTATGGGTTAAATAACAGGACAGATTGGGTTCTATAGCCTTGGCTGGCAACCATCTACCGCAGAAAGCAATGGCAGCCTACTGCGGGATAATCTTCTGCCCAGTCAGTCATGTCTCTTTCGAGACATGATCGCCCAAGCGTGGATCACGAATGGCACTTAACTGACTTATCCAGAACATAGACAAAGGCAAACCATCACTGATTTCTGTGCTTATAATCTGCTATGACCGGCCGGCCTTCACATTCAATTCATCAGTGTGGCCAGACATATCGACCTGCCTCTGGCCGGGACCGAAACTCGACCGACCTGGTGTCAGTCGGAGTCTCTACTCCCTAAGCCATCGGTGCATGTGCGGATGTGCGTTGTGGTGCAGAGGATATCGACTAGGAACGACAAATCGGGGTGCTGAGTTCGAATTCCAGTTGAATTCCATGCATTCACTTACGCACAAATACCCTTGGCAAAGATATTAATCCCTCTCTTCCCGCCAGTTATGGATCAGATAATAGGACAGATTGGGTTCTATAGCCTTGGCTGGCAACCAGCGTACCGCAGAAAGCAATGGCAACATACTGGGGGATAATCTTCTGCCCAGTTAATCTTTCGAGACATAATCGCCCAAAACGTGTATCGCGTATGACACTTAACTGACTGATCGTATAACTTGATGCTATAAGGATTTTTACCAGATTATAACTGATTATAACTTGATTATAACTTGATGCTATAAGGCTTTTTACCGGATTATATAATTAACGATATTTTTATTTCGGAATAATTATCATTTGTTTATTTCTTCTTTTAATTTTTAAATTTTTACTGCAATAAAAATATTTATATTTCGATTAATTATAATTTACTGTAATTGTCCTTTCGAATAATTTCCATTCAATTTCCAATTCGAATAAAAGTTTTCGAAAAATTGTTTTTTAACAATATTCACATAATTGTATTAATTTCAGTTGTTCCAAAAAATGGTAGTAATTAGAAATAAATAATAAAATGGATGTAAGCATTTATTGCATATGTTTGTGTATAAGTTTACTTCATGTATAATACGACCTTTTTTTTTGTGAAAAACTTGATTTTTTCATATAGCTTGTGTATAATGTGACCCTAAATTCTAAACGATACTAATAGGCCTACGCAGTCATATATTGCAGTGCTTGGGTATAATCTTGGACATATTTAATAGCAAATAAATGGTCTTCGTTCACTATGGTGCAGTGGATATCAGCTTGGAACGAGAAATCGGAGAACCGAGGTTCGAATTCCAGTTGAGTTCGTTGCATTCCCATACCCTTGGGAAAGGTATGAATCCGCCGATTCTCCCTCCATGTATGGGTTAAAGAGAAGAATAGATTGGGTTTGATTATCCCTCCATGTATGGATTAAACAGAGGGATAGATTGGGTTTAATCGCCTTGGTTGGCAACCAGTCTACCGCAGAAAGTAAATGGCAACTTAGTGAAGGAAAATCTTCTGCCGAGTCAGTTATGTTTCGAAAGAGACATGATCGCCCAAGTGTGTATCACGTATGTTTCTAACTGGCTGCCTCGAAGATTGTAGGAAAAACAATTAACTTTGACTTGTCACTCGGTAAAATAGTGAATAAAGTGTGCGGGTGGAGACAGTGTCAGTGAGGAGGACAAGTGTCATGAAAAACAAATCGAGATTTGCTGATATATGACTGACGGAAAAATGCATGAATTTTAAACTTTCCTGAAAGAAATTACCAGTCTATCGTCCTATCCCCCGCCCTATTTTTTGCATAAAATCTGATCATAAAAACCTCGCACTGTAATCGAGTAGACCCGGTAATGGATTATTTTATGACTGAAATAAGAAATATTATCTGATAAAAAAAACCATTCATAAATTAAATTAGTTTAAAATTTAAGCAATAATATATAATTGAGGAGATTATGGCTCTATACAATTTTCTGCCCATCGTAGCTGTTAGTGAATTTGGTCTTTATTCAATCTTTCCCCAAAAACTATTCTGCCAATCATTTACATTATTTTGATAGGTTATGCGTTGTTTCTCTCTCTCTCCCTCTCCGTCTGGGCTTGAATATGACCTGTGAGTGTCAACTTTTCTAAGCCTTCTTTCCTCATTATGTGACTAAGAAGTTACAACTGTTTTAAATGAAGCCTTGCCTTGGTAAGGCGCGGTTAGTTAAAAGTTAGTTTCTCAGAAACAAAAAGAATGCAGGATTACCTAGGTCAGTGGTCTTAAAACACACACACACACACACACACACACACACACATATATATATATATATATATATATTTATTTGCACATATACAAATCTACCGTCAGCCCGTGCATTGAATACTGCCTTATCTGGTCGAGTGCTCCTGCTATACGCCTAGGGGTCCTTTACAAAATCCAACAGAGAATCTGTAATGTTACCGATCCCAACTTGGCAGCTCAGATATAGTCACTTTCTCACCGGCGAAATGTGGTTTCCTTGTGCCTCTTCTACAAATATTTTAACGGCTTCTGCTCCGATGAACTTATCTTACTGGTGCTCCCCCCATACATGAATTTACTCGAGCCACAATATTATTTTCTAGGTCCCATACTTTTAATGTGAAACCAATAAAATGCAATTGCAAATTCTACTCCATCAGCTTCTTTTCTTGCACTTCCCGCCTGTGGAATTCCCTTCCGTTTACTTGCTTCCCCGACAGCTAAAATCTTCAAGAATTTAAATGTAAAGTCAATAGTCAACTTCTATCTCACTAACTTGCATCCTCTCTCTCTCTCTCTCTCTCTCTCATGGTCCTTTCTCCTTCTAATATATTCTCATCAGTATTCTCATTCTTCTCTTACCTACTTCCTGACACGCCCTGTAACCTGTCACTCTTTCCCATAACTTACCTCCTATGTAACGCCCTGCACATTAGTAGCAGTAAAATGCCTTGCTTTGGGCGATACAATTATAAAAGAAAATATCCATTAAGACTAGTGTATCTATAAAATATGTTTAAAGCAATGTATATTTACTGTGCTTCATTGATTATGCGAAGGCGTTTGACAAAATACGCCACTAAGAACTGATGGAGATGTTCGGCAGCCTGGACATATTTGGAAAAGACTTGAGAGTAATAAAGAATCTTTACTGGCAGCAAACTGCTTGCATATGGACAGATAATGAATTGAGTAGATATACAAAGATAGAAAGACAGGGATCTGTCTTTTCACCGGATCTGTTCAACTTGCACAGCGAGAACTTTTTGAGGACCCTAGATGTAATGCCTGGATTCGTCATTGGAGGCCACAATTTAAACAACCTAAGGTACGCAGATGATAAAGTGTTGGTAGCAGACACAGAAAAGAAACTACAAGACCCCCTACAGAAGGTAGCAGAAGAAAGTAACAAGAAAGGACTAGAAATAAACTGCACGAAAACCGAATGCATGCTCATCAGTAAAAAGGGCAGCCCAAAATGCCAATACAGGTCGGGGATACCAGAATCAAGCAGGTACAAAAATTTTAATTCCATGGGAGGCGTTATAGCAGAAGACGGAAAGTGCGACACAGAGATCCGAAGGCGAATTGGCATGGCGAAGGAAGCATTCCAGATGTTGAGTAAAGTATTAAGAAACAGGACAATATCGCTAGAAACCTAGAAGAGAATACTGGATTGCTACGTCCTGTCCGTCCTTTAATAGTGCAGTGAATGCTGGACAATACCATCAAAGATGAAGGAAAAACTTGAAACAACTGAAATGTGGTTATACAGAAGGATGCTGCGAATATCATGGATCCAGCATGTGAGCAATGATGAGGTCTTTTAAATGATGGAAACAAAAAGGAAATTAATACTGAGCATCAGGAAGAGACAGCTGAAGTTCCTGGGACACGCAATGAGGAAGGAGGGCTTGGAGAATCTGATACTAACAGGCCAGATATAGGGAAAAAGAGACAGGGGAAAGCAACGGATAACATATTTGAAGGGCCTAATCAGGTGGATGACGGAACGAGGATTGCATGGTGTAACAGGAGAAGGCGTGTTCAGAGCCATCAGGGATAGGAAGACGTGGAAGGCCATGATCGCCTAGGTTCTGAAGAGACAATGCACATAGAAGAAGAATATTTATATGTATGAAAACCACTGCATGATGGTATACAATGAAGTTACTGTTGCATCATTCAACATATCTGATCCGAGATTAAATAACTAAATGTCTGCTTAGATGATTTCTCTTCTATTGAAATTATCAAGTGTTTGCGTATCACCTCATCTTGATTCTCTTCATTTGAGCATTGGAAATTCATTGCAACAAGATAACAGGAATTCTTGAAGACTTGATTACCTGAAGAAATCTTATTTCTAATGCTTCTTGTGCAGTTAATGACTAACAATGTGCTGCTTGCCTTTGGAAACAAAGCATATTTCCATTGTTGCGAAGAAATAAAAATGGCTTATTAAAGTAAACAAAAGCGTCCTTAATATTGGATAGAAGATTGACCGAAAACGTTCCAATCCCAAGATCATTTGACTAATTCTAGTGCACTTTGTGACGAAACAAGAAATCTCTTATTTACATTGTTCAGACTGTTGTCCTTATCATTATTGCCATATTCACGACGTTTCGGCCGTTGTAGGCTCCGACCTTTTTCAGGTAATTAGCATTTCGAACTGAACCCTTTTTTTGATTACTGGGATAGTGGATAAAAGCGTTGGTTAGATCCAGTAACTTAACACGAAGAGGTTTTGAGTTCAATACCTGGTTACATCAATTGTTAACAAAAACTTAGGGAGTTCATAAAAAAACTAAGACATCCGGAAGTGGCATGACTCATGAAACGAGAACAATTTACTCTATTGATCAAAATAAAAAGTTCAGTGCGAAACGTGAATATGACAAGTATGAAGATAACAGTCTGAACAATGTAAATAATATAGATAATTACAATTATATAAATAATTAACCCATCTCATACAAAAAAAAAAATATTGAAAAAAGCTTTTGTACGCATGCAAGAAAAACATAATAAAATGCTTTTGTAATGTTTAGATTGGTGTTCTAATCTTAATTGTTATAGGTCATGACATTTCGGCCGTTATACGCTCTGACATTCTTTGGGTGATATATATATATATATATATATATATATATATATATATATATATATATATATATACCCCAGTGAATAAAAGCGTTGCTTAAATTAATCCAAATGTGATTTGACCCAAGGAGTAGTGATTTCGATACTTAGCTACAGAAGAGAGGAAAAGAAAACTGAGATATCCGGAAAAGGCATGGCATGTGGAACTAGAACAATCTACCTCCATAGAGTAAATAAAAGGTTTGATTCGAAATTCTAAAATATATATATATTATGCTCTCATTACGATTGAGCTCTCTGGAGAAGAAAATTTTAAAAACAGTTTCCACTTCAGCTATATGCGTGACTCTTCAGAAATGAATTGAGTTCTCTCGGTGACTGGCATGTGTAAACACTGCTGATATACAACACGTTAAAATTTCCCTTTTCTGTTACCATTTGTCGATGGCTTAGGGAGTAGCGACTCCGACTAACACCAAATCGGTCGAGTTTCGATCCCGGCCTAGAGGCGGGTGGATACGTCTAGCCACATTGATGAGCTGTGATACCGCGAAACAGGCTTGTATGTGGATGACTAATATGTATATTTTTTTAATCATATCGCTCCAAGCAAGGCGGTAACGCCACTGATGTGCAGGGGTCTATATAAGAGTAAAAGGAATGGAAGAGAGTGAGAAGAAGGACGAACCAGTTAGAAAGGAACAAGAGAAGGATGGGAATACATTTTTGATGACAATTGTGAAGGTGGAGAGAAAGGAAAGGATCTACAGGACAGTGTGGAAAGAAGTAGGGTCAAGTAGTTAATAGACGAGAATTGACCTTGCATTTAAATTCCTGGAGGTTGTAGCCGTCAAGAAAGCAAGAATAAGGAAGCGAGTTCCACAGGCGGGAAGTGCGGGAAAAGAATCTGAAGGAGTAGAATTGTCGTCTGCATTTGATTGATCTAACTGTGAATGGGTGAGACCCAGTTGCCAGTCTGGTTGCACGAGTAAACACCTACTGCGGAGGCACCAGTGACTCAAGTTCGTTGGAGCAGAAGCCATCAAAGTATTTATAGAACAGACAAAGGGAAGCCACTTCTCGTCGGTGGGAAAGTGGCTGTAGTCGAGCCGCAAATCGGTACCTATCACATTACTGATTCTCCTTTGGAGCCTGTCAAGAACACTGAGATGAACAGCGGGGGCACCTGACCATATGTGGCAGCAGGACTTCATGCACGGACAAATGGTTGATTTGTATATATGCAGGATGGTTTCAGGTGGGAAAAACTTCCTGGCCCGACACAGTGACCCAACTTTCTTAGCAGTGGATTTAGCTATTGACTTAATGTAGTGGTTCCACTTGAGATCAGAGGAGAGGGTAAGGCCGAGGAGGCGCAGAGTATTGCTTTCGGGGAGACTCACTTGGTCCATGCTTATGGGAGGCAGGAGAGGTTGCCTGTGATGATTGAAAGACAAGCAGCTTGGTCTTAAAATGTTGAAACGGAAGGAAACGCCGTGAATAAGACAATTTAGAAAAGAATAGCTGTCTGAACAATGTAAATCGGGTAAATGAAAGTAATGGCTGCTAGTCTGGATCATTTCGTACTAACGTGGGTGTCCCTCAGGGTTTCATCTTTTGTCATACGCTGTTTCTGATTTTCATTAATCCCCTTTCCGTTGACACCAGCTCTCAACTCTACGCTCACGGCACATACATTTGCCTCTACCTCGATAATAGGCTCAAAATTACAGCTGGCGCCTAAAAAGATCTCAAGACCATTGTTAACTGATGCAACAGATGGCTTGTTAATTTTATGCTTGAAAAACTAAACTTTTCTCCCTTAATCAACTGAGAGATCCCTCTGTGCTTATCATCAACATGGCTGGTGCTAACCACTAGGAAAGTGTCATGTGCCTTCTCGGGCTAACGTTCTTAGGCATCTACGCAGATGAGACTACCAATTTACTCCCGCATCAGTTAGAAATCTGACGAGGCGGACAAACATAACCTCGCTGCTGATCTTGAGAAGGACCTTCAGTCAGTGGTGGACTGGGTAAGAAGTGGTTTGTAAATTTCAATGCCTCTAAAATGAAACTCCTATCTGTCAACCATCACAGGCAATCTCTTCTGCCCACATAAGCATGGACCAAGCAAGTCTCCCTGAAAGCAATACACTGCGCCTTCTCGGCCTTATCCTATCTTCAGACCTCAATTGGAATAATTACATTGAACCAATAGCTAAATCCACTACTAGGAAGGTTGGGTCATTGTGTCGGGCCAGAAGGTTTTTTTTCCGGCTGAATCCATTTTTCACATATACAAATCAACCATCCGACCGTGCATGGAATACTGTTGTCATATCTGGTCAGACGCCCCTGCTGTTCATTCCAGTGTTCTCTACAGGCTTTAATGGAGAATCTGTAATGTGACTGGTCCCGACCTGGCATCTCGACTCCAGCCACTTTCTCATCGGCGGGATGTGGCTTCCCTCTGTCTCTTCTACAAATATTTTGATTGTTTCTGCTCTGACGAACTTGTGCACAAGAATTTACTCGCGAAACCAGACTGGCAACAAGGTCTAACCCTTTTGCAGTTCGATCAACCAAATACAGGCGACAATTCTACTCCAGCAGATTCTTTTCTCGTGCTTCCCGCCCCCTTCCATATACTTGCTTTCCTGACGGATACAACCTCCAAGAATTTAAATGCAATATCAATTCCCATCTCTTATCCAATTGACTCTAGCCCTTTCTACATCACACCGTGTATCTTGTTCTTTTCCTTTCTCTCTACATCGTTTTTGTCTTCACTCTTCTCCTGCCTGAAAGTTTAACTCTCTTATGTAGCCCCTGCACATCAGTGGTGGTCCTGCCTTGCTTGGAATGAATTTTAAAAAAAACTTGAAGTGGGAAGACTATATTGAATCCATTACTAGACCTGCAACGAAGGTAGTTCACTGTATTTACATTATTCGGACTAATGTCCTCATCATTATTGCCATTTGTACGACGTTTCGGCCGTTGTAAGCTCCGGCCTTTTTCAGGTGTTGACAATGTTTCTCTTTGGAATCTATCTTACATATCTATAAGTCTACCATTCGTCCCGGCTTAGAATATTGATCCCAGTTATGGTTCGGTGCAATATAAAATCTGATGACACGAGTAGCGGGTTAATGTCAACAAAAGTTCGAAGATACATTCTTGTGTATATGATTATGTTAGGAATATGTGTAGGTGTTCGCCGAATGGATGAATTTTTTCTTAAAGTTTCTCTTTTAACGGAGCGACCGTTATTTCTATTCGTTTTTTAGGTCTTTGTGAATCTCATTCGTGTAAAATCCTTTGTAAAATAAAGACGGGAGCTGATGATGGTTCACCTGAATTAGGCTTATATTTCCGATTTACCATGAAATAACGTGTCTGCCTTAATTTTTCTTATATATATATATATATATATATATATATATATGTGTGTGTGTGTGTGTGTGTGTGTGTATATATATATATATATATATATATATATACACACGCACACACACACACATATATATATGTGTGTGTGTGTGTGTTTTTAAACGTATTTTGTTTTTAAATTGTCATCGTTTCCTTATCTCTTCTTGCTCGGCTATTATATATATATATATATATATATATATAACAGCCGAGCAATATATATATATATAATAGCCGAGCAAGAAGAGATAAGGAAACGATGACAATTTAAAAACAAAATACGTTTAAAAAACACATTGTGTACTTTCTGGCATCCCCAAAATAGGAAATAAAGAATATAGATATCGATTGGTCCGGTGCAGGGAATGTGTATTCGTTGCGTAGGTTATTTAAACCTGGACCGCCACTAGTGCGTGTGGGGTTACAGTGAGTGAAAAGACTGTGCGCTGGGAGTATTGAGAACAGGATTAAAGATGAACGGATCCAAGAAGACAGAAGATGGTATCGTGGTATTCAAATTTTTAATGAAATTGTTGGAGTATAAATGGTGGTTAAATTTAACTATTTCAACGGTAAAAAAGTGAGACCTAAATGCCAAACTAGTAGCGCACTCAAATCCATGCGAACGGGGCACCAGAGAAAAAAATCTTGCTTGATTAATTGATTTGTTTTTTACGGCTTATAAAACCATTGCAGATTATTTAAAGCCAGAAAATATTTTATTTTGGATGCTATTAATTTTATTCTGGGTGGATAATAATAGTTTAGTAATACAAATTAATAATCAACCCTTAGCTGGAGGGGAAAGTGGATTTATACCTATTTAAATGATATTTGCGTGTAAATGAACATAAAGCACCCAACTAAAATTAGAACTCTGCTCTCCGATTAACCATTGCGAGTCATTATCCATTGCACCACCTGCACATTCAAGCTTGCAGCAACTGATATTCTCAAGTGGTCAGCTATCTAGGTACTGATCAGGCTCAACGTTGCTTAACTTCGGTGATCGTTTCAGTGTGATATGGCTTGAGTCAGAGAGTTTTCAAAAAATAAGAACAAAGAGAATCAGAAAGAGACAGTTAAATATGTGGGGATAAGGAATTAGAGGAAAAAGGCTTGGCAACACTGACACTCTCATGACAAATGCAAGCCAAAAGAGGCAATGTGAAGCAGGGTGTAACAAACGTAGCGAGCTTGTGAAGATCGATACCATAACTGTGAGGGATAGTAACTGCTTAAATATTACATAGGGATACAAGGCACAGGACATCGCAGAGAGCCATGATCTCTCTTGTGTTCTTTAGGAACATCATATAAATGAAAAAGAAATATATTTGAATTTTAGTAAAGATCCTCACATGCATCTCCAAAATGAAAATTAGGATATGATAAGATCGTAAATCACAATTCAATAATTACATACCGCAGTACATTAATAAGGGGCTTACGGCCTATCACGTTGAATACACGGGTTCTCGCTCGATCACCGAAGTTAAGCAACGTTGAGCCTGGTCAGTACTTAGATGGGTGATCGCTTGGGAATACCAGGTGCTGTAAGCGTATAGTGACGGATGTGCGTTGTGGTGCAGTGGATATCGCCTCGGAAAGAGATTTCCCTTGGGAAAGGTATTAATCCGTCCCTTCACTCCAGTTATGGGTTAAATAACAAGGGTAGGACTTGGGGTCCCTGCTCTTAAAAACAAATCCCAATGAATCTTAATACTCGAAAAGGAAAATGTTGTAAAAATAAAATAACCTTAACTAAAAAATCATTGGTTATGGCCTTAAATGATCTCATAAGAATTGATAGGTCGTTAAATAACAAGGGTAGGACTTGGGGTCCCTGCTCTTAAAAACAAATCCCAATGAATCTTGATACTCGAAAAGGAAAATGTTGTAAAAATAAAATAACCTTAACTAAAAAATCATTGGTTATGGCCTTAAATGATCTCATAAGAATTGATAGGTCGTTAAACCTCGAAACAAACATTAATAAGGTTTTACTTACCCATCAACAGCAAAAGAAGTCCAAATATCAATTACATTTTTGCTTAGTGTCATTTCATCCGAAGTCATGTTGAAACTATTCCCAAATAGGAAAGGTAATTCGTCAGAATGACGAGCGCCGGGATAATTCAATTTTGAAAATGATGGGTGGTGAATGAAGTAGTACATGAAAACTTCCTGTGTTTTGGAAAGCAGCATTGCTAAGTTCTGAATCAAAGCCAACATCCGGCTATTAAAGATATTCATGTAGGTCGCTTTCAGGTCACTGGTCAGATATTTAGATAACATTAGCTGTACTGCCATTGGACTGAATGAGTATCGACCGAGCGAAGCCAACTGCTTTTCAAGCATACTTAAATTGCCTATACTTTCATTCTCCCTCATGACAAACTCATGGTTGTTTAGACCAATCAAACACGGAACATTAACCTTTTTAGCGACTAACTGTTCACGAATAGTGCTTTTGAGAAAAATACTGTCAATAACCGGACCAAATATGAGCGTTTTTTCTTTTGATGCAATCGCGAGAAGCTCTTGGTACGTTTTGTTTTTGATACATTCTATTTGCATA
This sequence comes from Ascarosepion bandense, assembly GCA_037127315.1. Taxonomy (NCBI): domain Eukaryota; kingdom Metazoa; phylum Mollusca; class Cephalopoda; order Sepiida; family Sepiidae; genus Ascarosepion; species Ascarosepion bandense. The sequence goes on along the minus strand of JBBBDQ010000162.1, from coordinate 169,609 downwards.
AGCGTTGCATGAGCGTGATCATGTCCTTGATAATGCACATGGGGACATGAAGTCCGGTTTGTTATAATTTTGAAAGCGTCCTTAGGGTCTGTGACCGGCCATATCATACCACTTTGCATAATAGCCCGCGAAAAAAGACCATTGGTGAGTGTTGGGCTTGCAAGTAGAATGTAAATACTAACTCCTCCAGTCGACTGACCAAATATTGTTACTTTTTCCGGGTCACCACCGAAAGGATATATATTAGTTTTCACCCATTTCAGGGCCATCACTTGGTCATGGAGGCCTGCATTTCCTGGTAACGTCGAATCTCCAGAGCTTAAAAATCCGAAGATATTCAATCGATAGTTTATAGTGACCACAATGACGTCGCCTCTGCTGACAAGAGTTTTCACATCGTAATAATTGGCATATCCAGTGTTGAAACCCCCACCATGAATCCATACCATGACCGATCTATTCGCATTTTGATACGACATATTTCCGGGGATGTAGACGTTGAGATAAAGACAATCTTCTGACATTTTTATGTCAGATTTGAATACTTTAGAGACATCTTGCAGGCAGGCAGGAGGTAGACTGGTGGCATTACGGGTTTCATTCCAGAAAATGGGTTGAGGTAGTTGAAAACGTAGATTTCCTATTGGAGCTTTTGCGTATGGAATTCCTAGAAAAGATGTCACCTTTGCTGTGGTTGTCGTATAATCCTTTCAGAACGCCGAGACCTGGGATAGAAACCGTTCTCACAATATCGTGACACCGGGAAATCTCAGCGCCGATAATAAGCAGAAAGAAGAGAGATAAGTGTTTGTGAAGAGTGCTTGTACTTATATGTTGAAAGTTGTCCATGACTGGCCTGCGTTTTTTTTTTTTGTTTGCTTTTAATTACTGTTTTTTTTTAAACAGGTATTTTAATTATTTTTAGAGTCGAAAAGCAGTCAGTGCGGTCTTGTTTCCTCTTGCTTAATAAGAAGAACGTCTGAAAAGGAAAAAAAAGCAACACTGCTTATAAGAAAAATAATAAAATCACTAACTGAAAAAAAAGAAGTATAAAATGTGTGTATGTCTTTGTCTCGGTAGCTGGAAAAGCACGCATGCGCATTACTACAGAGAATTATATTTTCACGTTGGGACATTGTAATGGCTTATACATTCGTGAAAAAAGATATGTCACAACTTCATTAGATGCGTCTGCCTGCTTGAATGTATGCGTTGGACTGAGGTAGTCACAACGGATAAGGAGTGCGTATACATACATTTTATCTACAGCAGCATACAACAATGCTTATATTTATTACTTACGTCGAGATAAATCAGTGCGTGTCTGAATTTCAGTCACTGGAAGGTCAGGTAAAACAGTCGATGATACATTATATAGTCCATAGATGCGCGTTTATGTGTCCCTGTGTGTAAGTATCAGTAACTGTACCCCTGTGTCGGAATGTGATGTATATATGTGTATATGTGAAATAAAACGTGTCTGATATTGGTGATACGACAAGCGATACATTGTCTTAAATTTTCCACAATTGTTTTAAATCGTTTACAAAGTGCGTCCAGAGTTCTGGGGAATCTCTGGCTTAATTGGTGTCTCTTTTTCCCCGCTAAATATTTACTTGTAAGATTGAGATCGATTATTAATAGCAATATATTAAATACACATTCTTTAACTTATTTATCGATCTATTTTTTTCTATCTCGCTAGCTATCTAATTTTCTCCCCCCTCCACACACACACACACACTCTCTCTCTCTCTCTCGCTCTTTATCTATCTATCTATCTATCTATCTATCTATCTATCTATCTATCTATCTATCTATCTATCTGTCGAATTTTCTTCCAATCTATCTATTATATTCAGATATAAATTAGTATATCTATATAATCCACACATCATTTCAAGTATTCATTTTATCAATACATACATTATATAAATAATTATATTATATATATATATATATATATATATATATATATATATATAAAAGTATTACTTATTTCTTTATGTCTGGCTGTCTCTCTCTCTCTCTCTCTCTCTCTATATATATATATATATATAAGATATATTACTGCATAAGCGAATATATCTGCAAAAACATCTGGTCATTACTTAAAATCCATTAAAACACTCCTCATTTTTACTAAGCTATCCTGGCTAGTTAGAACTTCCGCCTACACTCCCCACTCATTTACCTATGACCAAAATGGAAAAATAACTTTTTCAAATGGCATCGAAACATGTGTGTGGGGTGAGCTCGGTTTGGAAAGATTTATTTTATTTTATTTTTTGAAACTCGCTAAAGTAAGTTACGATGATGTATTTATCTTTTACTTTTTTATTTTTTGCTTAATTCTATGGTCATTTGAACGCGTGTTTTTGTATTTTTTTCAAAGAAATTTCTTTGGACTTTAACTAAGTTAAAACTTAGCTCACCACCTTTTCTCTTTTTTTCTCAAATTGGAGTAGATAGTACCTACTATCGCCCGGTTTCACACTCCACCCGCTTCTATTGAACAGGAGTAGAGGTGATCACCTTATTTCTTGTTTAGGAAGGGGTTCCCGGTCCTTCTACCTCCTCCTTCGGTCTTAGTGTCAGTTCACTTGGAAGCTCTTTGCTGTTAGTGAGTATGGTGGCAATGTCTCTCCATTCTGAGGGTACCGGGTTGGCAGTTTCCTGGTGGCTGCTTCCGACTGGTAGTTAAGAGCCCGAACTCTTGCGTAGCATCTTGAGAGGCTGCTCTGATCAACAGTTGAATAATATCGGGGTTCCTGTAGTGCCATATCGCGCATGGACGGGCGTCCCTTCATGAATCTCCGGTGGGCAACCCCGAGGCCACATTATGTTGCAGGCAGCGCCAGTCTCCATTCCTCACATGCTGCAAATAGTGACCAACTGATTCTCCTCTAGACCTCTCCCCTCAACCAAAACACCATGAAAAAAACAAAAACAAAAAAAACAAACAAAATACCAAAATCAAACCAGCTACTCGGTAAACGCCAAAACCTGCCTGTGTCTCTTTCACTAACATACGCGGTATCCGCACTAAATTTTATAGCGTAGAATCATTCCTCCAAACTAACTCACCTGATATCTTAGCTCTATGTGAAACTAACCTTGACCCGTCTATACCCTCCTCTGAGTTCTATGTTCCTGGTTACCTTCCCCTCTTCAGGAAGGACTCCAACGTCCATATGCATGGGCTTGATGTATATGTCAGCGAACACCTACCCTAGCTAGAGTAACATCGCTTGAATCCCTGGACCAGTCTTTCATGTGCTTCCGTCTCTCACTTCTAAGCTCCGTTAGCTATCTCTTCTTCCTCTACCGCTACCCATCCTCCTCCGACTGTTCAGTACTTGACAGTATCTCTGACAATTATCGACAAGGCCATTTCTTCTCACCCATCTGCCCATATTTTCGTGTTTCGTGACTTTAACGCCCACCACACTAAGTGGCTGGAAAACACTGTAACCTACTTTGCTGATATCCACACCATTAATTTTTCAATCTCCCAATCCCTTACGCAGGTGGTGGACTTCCCCACACGTTTCTACAATAGCCCTAACGGAAGAGACTCATTACTAGACCTCTGCTTCACTTCCACCCCAAATTCTTGTACCACCAGACAGCTCTGCCCTCTCGGAAATTCTGACCATGCGGTAGTTTCTGTCAACATCTCGTTCCACTCCAACCCTACTGAAGAAACCCAGACCAACAGAATATCCTACTGCTGTCAAAGAGCAGACTGGGATTCGTTTCGAGACTTCCTCTGCGACGTCCCTTGGAACAATGTTTTTAGTCTTCCCGTCGAAGACTGTGCATCAGAGGTTTCCTCCTGGGTTAAGGCTGGCATCGATGCTTTCATCCCTGCCAGGAAATTTCATCTTAAATCCCATTCGTCTCCCTGGTTCTCGCCCGCTTGCTCGGCCGTCATTGCCCACCGGAATCACTACTTCCGGCTTTATCGTAGACACGCATCGGACCAAAACAGGCGCCTTTTCGCCTCAGCTCGTAATAAATGTAAAAACATACTTAAGGAAGCTAAGATGCTGTTTGCTGCCAGAATGAAGCAGCTCATAGCATCCCCTAAGTTCGGTACCAACGATTACTGGCGCCTCTGTAAAAGCGTGCTTAACAAGAGTAAATCATCAATACCCCCACTAATCAACGAGTTTGAAGTCCTCACCTCCTCAGCGGATAAGGCTGAATGCTTTGCCCGTAGATTCACGACCAATTCGAGTCTGGATTCGTCTGGAATCCATACGCCCGATTTCCCATCTAGAACTGAGGCCCAATTGAATGACGTCAACATCATGCCCTCGCTGATTTCTAGCATAATCTCAAAACTGGGCCCTCACAAAGCGAATGGTGGGGATGGAATCCCAATCATAGTCTTGAAGAATGTTGCCCCTGAACTCTCTTCTATCCTTTCTAAGCTCTATAACTTCTGCCTATCTTCCTCCTGCTTTCCTGCCAGTTGGAAGTCTTCTTCTGTGGTTCCAATATTCAAGAACACTGGTGAACACTCGGACCTCGCAACTTACCGCCCTATCAGCCTTCTTCCGATCTTCGGCAAAGTGTTCGAAGCCATTATCAATGCCGAGGT